>OZ018338.1:49794250-49919250 GCA_963969495.1 Ceratothoa steindachneri | reverse complement strand
TTCTATGTGTAGAGAGAAAGTGAGGGAGCTGGCTTTCTACAGTGACAAGATTTGTGAGGATCTGAGAATCGCGGCAGCAGAAACAGAAAAGAAGGTCGAAGGAATTGAAAAAATTTATTGGTAGAAAAGGAAAACCGCCGATTGACACAAATGCCCCCTATTCATCGTGTATTTCTCAGACCACCTACCGGATTCCGTAGAGCTTTGCATTTTATGTTGAGTTCCCGCCGAGGTATTGCATCCACCACGACTGGAGGAGACGAACTGTTGCAATGGCGGGAGTAATGCGTGAAGGTAGCTCACCCCTTAGAGTCATCGGGCGCGTGACTCTAAAACGAGAACTCTAGCTTACTTCAAGGAATTACGTCCTGTCAAGAGATGGCTGTAGATTGTTACTGGGCACATCATCCACGGGAGAACACAGAGGCTAGCTATTTTGAAGCATAAGAAGCACCTATATCTAGTCGAAGACCCGTGTTTAAAATTAGATCAAAGTGATATAGACAAGCAAGTGATGCGGAGTTGTACTACACAACAAAAATCCAGTTTACACCAAACCATGACACTGAAAATGCGAAAAAAAGTGCAATGGTCAGTGCCGTCTGTATTATGGCAAAGATGACTCAGAGTGCACTTCTACAAAATCTCCTACTATCTTTTCGTCGTATTTATACATTCCATTAATGGTAAATAGGGTGTTATACGTTCTAAAAAGAAAAAAATGACCATAAGAAGAGACTTACAACGCTAGTAGATTACTAAGTTGTCAGAGTAGTGTGCTGCTAATTGTAAGTGGGAAGAGAGGAGATGACCGTGTTCATCAAAAAGATGAAAATGACGCCCCAGGAAACGCCATCCTCATTTGTAAAGAGATTGTATTAAGAGGAACCGACACCAATCTGTAAACAAAGGGCGCATAAGTGCTGGCAGATGAGAGTGGATATAAAGTGGAAGTCATGAAATAATAACGTGGACTTAATGTGGAAGGAGAGGCGCGAAGTCACCATCGTCTTCCTAATATATCATGAGCAACAGGGCATAGCTTGGTGCGAGTAAATGAAACTCTCGGATGGGGGAAGCTATCCTCCATCCAGTTTTGATTATACAGATCCAGCAGGAAGTGTAGAGACGATGCGCGGTTTGAAGGAGGCAATAGGGAATTCCGTCAAGATCCCGAGCATTGGGCCTGCATGAGGACAAGCCATGGCGCAGGAAACCATACTTGGCGCGTATCCTTCACCCACCCTCTCGGAGTATAATGGTTGCTACCCCCAACACGACGGGATGGGGCCAGGGAGGAAGATACGCAATTTATACACAGTATGATATCTCCGTTCTTCTATTTACTATAATGACTTCCTTTCAGTCAGTGGCATTGCAGCTCCACCTGTATAGGAGGTATACTGTTATTTCTGCGGGGAACTTCCACCAGGTCGTGGCAGGGTTGCCGAAGACCTCTTACTTGATCAATACCGGGGGTCAAATCATTACCCACCTGATCGACGAGCTAGAGATAGGTGGCATAATTTGGTAGAGTTTATACATCACTGCCCTAGAACCGCTTCATTTTCTTGCCTCGATCTCTTTACTCTTCAAATGCACAGCCTGATTTGGGGTCCAAGGTGGTCGATGAGCTTCATGGTAGTGAACACTTTCCCATTCAATTATCATTTTCTTGGCCGCTACCACCTTAAAAATATACTCAGAGCTGCTTTGAACAGGCGCGATGATCCACATTTCAGGAAATGACTAATTTTCCTGTCCCAGTCGACCCCCGTAAGGGGCGCGGCGATTTGCCATCCTGGCCGCCGTGCTGACGGGATCCAGCGCTCCGTCCGGCCCCAGCTTAGCCTCTCTTTTTTCCTTCAGATAGCTCGATTTCTCCCCTACCTCGTTGCTTTTCATACAACCTCTCCCACAAATTTCTCTGGTCAGCCTCTAATTTCACAGGGTAGATGCTGACCTTCTTCTCAAGCCAACCACCCCGGATCGGGGCTGGGGGGAGAGGGGACATTGTTCCCTAACCCCTCAGCTCCGGTTCGGGATGGAGTTTTTTTAACAACCTGCTTCATCCCCACCCATACCTTCCTCACATCCCCTATTCTCTCCTCTTCACATTCTATCAATTTTACGCCGTGTCCAAGGTGGAGCCGCCATGCCGATGGACTGCCAGGCCACCAGGCGGGAGGGGTGGTCCCAAATGGCGGCGCCTGGCTCTGCCGGGCCTGTAAGCACCTCTTGCAGTGCGGGCTACTGCAAGAGGTGGTGAGCGATTTCGTCCCGTAAAACAAAGAGGGTCACCATGCCCAATGATGAAAAAAAAAACCATCTTCCCTTAATTCCCCCTTGCTCATCGACGGAGCCGCCCTCGGGCAGCTCCAGCAAAAAAATGGAGGTCCCCCCTCCTGTGCTTGCACAGGGGACCCTCCATATTTCTCTAACCGGAGAGGAGGCTTACTCCTCTCCTTCGCCTACGGGTGCAGGGGACTCCCCCTCACCCCCTTGTCTGGAGGTGCTTTCGGGCACCTCCCTTTTCCCAGCGGCAGTCCCCTCTTTTCTTTCCAAGGAGACTGCCAAGAAAGCCAGCAGGCAGCCCTTAGCCAGCCGCTCCCCATCAAAGTGGCTCGGTAGGGCAAACCCCCTTAGGGGGGAGAGGGAAGCCAGGCCCCTTCGGTCGCTTCCCTCAAAAGACCTGCTGGCAAGAATTTTAAACCTTGCTGGGGTCAAGGCCTGTGCCTCCCCACACAAGACTGGCGACACTGCCAAGGGGACCTGCGATGTCCTGGGAGGGGATGGCCAACTGGAGGCCCCTCCTGTGATAGACATGGTCCTTGAGGAGACTCAGCCTCAGACGGTAGGGCCTTCCATGGGGGGGAATTCGGGCTCGGCGCCAAGCACCGAACCCGAATCCGCCCCTATGCAAGGTCCTCCTCAAATGGCTGAGGGCTCCGAGGCAGTAAAAGGAGGGGAGGGATCTCCTCCGACAGGTGCCCCTACGACAACCAGGATCTTCTCCATTTCGGAGAGGGACCTGGCTGAGGCCGGTCCATCTGGCCTGGGGGCTTCTGCCGGCGCAGGTGAAAAGCGGGTTCATTCCCCGCCCTCCTCTCCAAAAAAGAAAAAGACAAAGAAGACTAAAAAGACGATAAAGACTCGGGGCTCCTCTCCATCCGTGGGGGCTGTGGGGACGGATGGGTCTGCTGCCACTTTGGTAGGCGACCAAGCCAAGATCGGCACATCCGGCCCCTCTACCCCCTCGTGTTCGGAGCCCCTGACCAAGACTAACACCAAAAGTGCACAGGGCGGAGCCTCGATGACATCGGGGCCCCTGATTCAGAGGTAACCTGGCGTTTTCGAGCCTGCTGGCTTCAAACGCTTCCTCGTTATTCGCTCCACTGATGGCACCATGTTGTCCAAGGGCAACATGATCCATCAGAGGAGAGGATTAGCTAGTGCAATTGGTAGAGAGCCGAAGGTGACCCGTTTCTCGGACGGCAGCCTTCTGGCGAATGCGGCGAATCCCGCCGAGGCGGCCAAGATAAGTGCTCTTCGGACACTTCATGGCACCCCGGTGAGTGTGACGCCGCACTCTACCATGAACTTTGTGAAAGGAGTAGTTTATGCGAGGGAACTCGTTGACTACTCCATTGAGGACATCACCCTAGAGCTGGCCGACCATGGGGCGGTCAAGGTCGAACGTGTGATGAGAAAACAGGGAGGGGCTTCGAGACCCACCCCTACACTCTTCGTCACGTTCGACAGTGACAAGCTCCCTGAGTCGGTGCGTGCCGGTTGGTACCGCTATCGCGTGAAGGCATTCGTGCCACTGCCGCGGCGGTGCTATTACTGTCACCGCTTCGGCCATACGAATCGCTCATGTAGACGTGTAAAGTCGGGGTAACCCGAAGTCTGTGTAAATTGCTCCAAGGTCGCACACGATAAGTCCAAATCGTGTGTGGCCAAGTGTGTCAATTGCGGAGAGCCGCACCCTGCTTCTTCGAAGCAATGTGGTGCATATCTCCTGGAGAAAGAAATCCTGGCTGTTCAGGCCCAGGATAGACTCTCATTCCGCGAGGCTAAGGACTTGGTCCTTGCACGCCCAGCTCTGCCTGGCACGTCATATGCCTCAGTAGTTCGAAAGGCACCCTCTGCTCCTGGCCCATCCAGGCCAACGAGCACGGTTGTTTCCACGCCCATTCGGAGCCCTTCTGCGGGCTCTACCCAACCCGGGCGCTCCCCTGGTAGAGCTGGCGGCAAAAAGGGTTCACACCCAGCCCCGGCTAAAACCAGGGCTCCTCCCTCTTCCCCCAGCGTGACCAGTTCCCGTAAGGCGAAACGACCACGCGACTCCACAGAGTCGTTAGACTCACAGGAGGCAACACCCCTGAAGATGGTCGCTAGGCCATCTTCGGGGATTCCTAAAGCTGTCCCCCGAAAGGAGGACAGCAACAAAGGAGCTTCGGCTCCTTCGCCCACGCCCCGAGGTGAAGCGAGTGGCTCGGAGACGGTGGTTCCTCGAAAAGAGGGCCCCCCGCCTCCAAAGCCGCATCGCCCGCCTAAGGTTTCGAGGCGGAGGGAGGAAAAGACTCGCATCGCGAGGTCAACCTCCCCCAATAAGTCCTCGAAGGCGACAGCGCCTCCAGCGCTTTGTCCGGCCAACAGCGCCCGGGGTTCTGCCCCTGGGAAGCGTACGGCCATTCCCGTGAGGGTCTTCAATTCGAGGAGGGCCCCCGCATCTCCTCCGAGCTAGGCCTGGAGGGCATATTACTTCAATGGAATTGCCGTGGCCTCCGGGCCAACTGGGAGGAGCTGCGGAGGCTCGCCTCGTCCCGATCCCCGTTAGCTATTTTTTTGCAGGAGACCATGCTAGGCGCGTGCCCCCTGCCTGCCCTCCTGGGGTATAAGGGTCTTGCGACCCCACCACCGCGGGATGGCCGGGCTGGGGGATGCGCGGTTTACACCCGGCATGATGTCTCCGTTCTTCCTTTGTCTTTAGATACCTCCTTACAGGCAGTGGCTGTGCAGCTGCACCTGGATAGGAGGTATACTATCATTTCTGCATACATTCCACCGTCAGCTGACTTTGACGCGGGCGACTTCCGCCAAGTCGTGGCACGGTTGCCGAGGCCCTATCTCTTGCTTGGAGATCTGAACGGCAGGCATCCTCTCTGGGGAGATTACTCCATAAATCCCAGGGGACAAGTCCTTGCCGATCTTATCGAAGAGCTTGAGATGGGTGTCCGAAACGTGGATGAGTTTACGCATCACTGTCCGAGAACCGCTTCATTTTCTTGCCTTGACCTATCTTTGTGCTCTTCGGATGCACAGCCTGATTTTGATTGGGGGGTGGTCGATGACCTCCATGGTAGTGATCACTTTCCCATTCAAATATCCTTTTCAGGGCAACTGCCGCCTGAGAGACCACCTCGGTGGTGCTTGGCGCGGGCGCGGTGGCCTGCATTTCAGGAAATGACTGAATTCTCTATCTCAGTCGAGGAGTTTAGGTCGGTAGATGAGGCCGTTGAGTTCTTCTCCGGCAACCTCATCGCCGTGGGCCTGACTACTATTCCTAGGACGTCTGGCCGTTTTGCATGCCGACCACTCCCATGGTGGTCGGCCCAGTGTGAGACGGCCCTCAAACAGAAGCGTTATGCCTACATGCGCTATAAGCGCCGCCCGAACGATTTCACTGTCGCTGAATTTCGTCGGGCTAGGGCTAGGTTCCGGTATATTTCGAAGCACGCCCGCCGCTCTTCTTGGTGGGCATACGTGTCTTCACTAAACGGGAAGACCCCTTCAGCTAAGGGGTGGAAGCGAGTCAAAAGGATTCGGGGCAAGTTCTTGCAGGACCCCCCTCCCGTTCTCCAGGAGAATGGGACGTCAATCTCGGACCCCGCGTCCGTGGCGGAATCCTTAGCGACCGCTTTCTCCGCATTCTCTAGCCGTGATGCTGCTCCGCCAGCATTCAATGCACGTCGTGATGTCGCGGAAGGCCGCTGGCTGGACTTTACCTCCAGAGGCGGAGAACCCTTCAACGACAAGTTTACTGTGAGTGAGTTGCGTTCCGCTCTCGCTTCGTGCGCGGACACCGCCCATGGTCCGGACGATGCCCCGTACGCCATGCTTCGACACCTGGGTGAGCGAGGCATGGCCTTTCTGTTAGATCTGTTCAACAGGATCTGGGTGGAAGGTCTTCTCCCAGACTCCTGGCGAATCGCTACTGTGCTCGCCTTTCGCAAGCCGGGGAGAGATCACTCTACTCCGACCGGTTTCCGCCCAATCTCTCTAACCTCTTGCGTGTTCAAGTTGATGGAGAAATTGGTAAATGAAAGATTAGCCTATTTCCTGGACAGCGGAGGCCATCTGTCTTCTGCACAGTGCGGCTTCCGTAAGTTCCACTCCACGTCGGATGCTCTGCTCCGACTGGAAAATGCCGTCTGCGAGGCTTTCCTTCGTAGACAGCACTACGCCACGGTGTTTTTTTGATCTGGAGAAGGCTTATGATACCGCATGGCGATACGGTATCATGGAGACTCTCCACACGATGGGGGCGAGGAGACGCCTCCCAATGTTTATATCTGAATTTTTGCGAGATCGTCGATTCCACGTACGGGTGGGGGGAGCCCTCTCCGGCCCAAAGGAGCAGGAAGAGGGTGTCCCGCAGGGAAGTGTTCTCAGTGTCACACTCTTTGCCCTGAGCATCAACGGCATCACCTCGGTGCTGCCGGAAGATGTTCTCGCTACGCTCTACGTGGACGACCTTTCGATCTCTTTTGGCACGGCCCAGATGCCAACTCTGGAGCGTCGACTCCAACAGGCATTGAACCGCGTCTCTCGCTATGCCGAAGCGCACAGGTTTCGGTTTTCTTTGGCCAAGACTAAGGTGGTGCACTTCTGCCGCCATCCACGGCTTCACCCCGACCCAGATTTGTTTCTTAATGGGGTGCACCTGGATGTGGTTGAGTCGCACCGTTTCCTTGGTCTTGTATTCGACCGACGCCTCACCTGGAAGGCTCATATTCGCAGCCTTAGGGTCTCTTGTACCCGCGCCATGGACATTCTCCGTTCCGTGACGTTCAGCGCTTGGTTGCGCTGATAGGGCTACTGCCTTACTTTTTTATCGATCCTTTGTTCGCTCGAAGCTCGACTACGGATGCGAGTTTTATGCATCCGCAGCCGAGCGTTTATTGCGGAAGGTGGATTCGATCCACCACACCGGCCTTCGCCTTGCAACCGGTGCCTTCCGCACTTTCCCCATTGAGAGCCTGTTGGTCGATGCTGGGGAGATGCCACTCGCTCTGCGCCGCGTGCAGTGCATCACTCGCCTGTACACGCGAGCCCGGCGCCTTCCTCAGTCGCCAACAGCTCTCACTGCATCCGCAGCTGATCTCGATGGTGCCTATGCCGCCGAGAGACGCCAGTCATACCCTAAGCCCTTTGGGTTTAGGGCCAGGAAACTCCTTCGAGAGGTAGATATAGCTCTCGGGCCGGTGGCGCCCCTGGTTCTGCCCAGGATGCCACCCTGGAGGGTACCACATTTGGCTATTTGTCGCCACGCCTCTGCTCCCAAAGCTTGTACTGCGCCGGGAGTATTGCGTTCGACCTTTTTGGAGCACACATCGTGTCACGCTGGTACCGTGCCAGTGTATACGGATGGCTCCAAGTCCCAAGAGGGGATCGGCTTCTACGCCGTATCCCCTCTGTTTGAAGTCAGCGGGGCTTTACCGGGCGCTGCGTCTGTCTTCACGGCCGAGCTGGTGGCAATACACCACTCGGTACGGGAGATTACGCGACGTGCCCGGTTCGGAGACCGGATTGTGATCTATAACGACTCACAAAGCGCCCTGAGTGCTCTCGGGGCATTGGAATCTCCGCATCCCCTGGTTCGCGAAATCCGTGACGCCACGGTTTTGGCGAGCCGGGCAGATGTCGAGATTATCTTCTGCTGGGTTCCTGGATATGTAGGAATTGCGGGGAATGAGCGCGCCGATGAGGGCGCCAAAGAGTCCGCGAGGACTCTGCGACCGGACCAGCGTTTTGCTCTTCCTCACACTGACTACATGGCAGGAATACGGGCAGCTCTTCGGACTGCTTGGCAAAGAAGATGGGAGACGGTCGAGGGTAACTTAAAGTTGCGTGCCATTGCGCCGCGACTGTTCCCATGGACCTACCCCCCAATGCCGCGGCGGCTTCAGGTTGCTTTCTGTCGTCTCCAAATCGGGCACACTCGTTTGACGCATCGCTATCTGATGGAGCGCTCGCCTGCGCCCTATTGCAACGACTGCGTCGTCCCCCAGACTGTTCGGCACATTCTTGTCGAATGTCCCAGTCTGGGTGATCTTCGCGCACGACACCTGTCCCGGTACTGGGATGGGCGGGGTCGCTACCGCCTGTCCCTTGTGCTCGGGACGAGTGCGTTTACTTTGACTGGTGGACTTATTGACTTTTTGGGGGAGGCCGGCCTTCTCCCTTTTATTTAACCCGATTTAATTGTTGTTGTTGTTTTTGTAATTGTTTTTGTTATTGCTTTGTTATTGTTATTGTTATTTCTTTTTATTGTTTTCTGTTTAATTTTTTAAAGTAGCCTAGAACTAGGCTGTTTTTTACGGCGACTTATGCCTAAGTCGGCAGTCGCCAGATAGCCCCTTAAATTAAAAAAAAAAAAAAAAAATGTCCCAGTCGAGAATCAAGAAAAGCAAAGGACGGCACAATTAAGACAATCCATACTGAGAAGAGAGAAATAACGCCAGGGGAAAAAGTTTAAACTATGCTGGCTGGGAATCAAACTCGGGTCTGCTGATTGCCGGTCAAATGCTCCACCATTAAGCTACCTGGCATAGTGACTCAAACCTATATAAAGCGTCACCCTATCACAGACAGTATCTCCCTATGCTGGGAACCTCAAATGGCTATTTATACCGTATCTTCTTACCCGCTCGCAATTTTTAAAAAAACTCGTTTCTCGTTTCATTGATCATTTACGTTAAATTTCTATGTCTATTGTGCTGTTTTGTTATATAGTCTGCAATGCAAAGCTTCTGCATCTTTCTTACTGTCTTCAAAAGGTTTTTGAAAGGCAGAAATTAAATATGGCGAAAGCCCTGTGGTGGTTGTTACCACCCGTAGAACTTGTTAGTTGCTCTTTCTTTGTATGTGACATGGATAATGAGCCTTTAAGATTTTGGCTATGATTTTATATATATATATATATATATATATATATATATATATATATATATACAT
The DNA here is from genome assembly GCA_963969495.1 of Ceratothoa steindachneri. NCBI lineage: Eukaryota > Metazoa > Arthropoda > Malacostraca > Isopoda > Cymothoidae > Ceratothoa > Ceratothoa steindachneri. The sequence goes on along the minus strand of OZ018338.1, from coordinate 49,910,007 downwards.
ATTTTTCATTGTGTGCAGGTGTTTAAGGTGTCAAGATGGAAGTGAAAAGAACTGAGATTTCTTCTTTCCTGCGCGCGGTCCACAACAAGTCCGTCATCGCCAAGCGGCTCAACGTCAGCTGATGAGATCGTCCATAGAGTTGCAGAGAGGATTCTAGCTTTCCATTAGTCGATATATGGATGCTCTTAAAGATCTCCACATAAAATCCTTATTAGTATTTATTATTAAGTTGATAACCTACTGTGCCATCTACATTTCCTCATTACTTTCTGCAACACATTCCTATTGACCCTGCCAAATGCCTTAAAGAAATCAATGAAGGCAGAAAAAAAACTCCAATGTTGCTTACGACATTTCTCTTGTAATTATTTAGAAAGAAAATTATATCAACAGTACCTATATCCTTGTAAAAAGCGCGTTGAGGTTCAAGAAGGCGTCTGCCAAGTACATAGATACAGCCATCAGCGATATTCCACGACTCTTGTAGCACATCCTCCCTCTCCTAAATTAATTATCATCTCAAATAAACCTTGTTTTAAATTTCTTTTTCAGACTCCGCACTGACCCCATCAACTTCCTCCATCGTGGGAAGTTGTGTCCACCTCAAGTTAGTATTTCTCGACAATCAAGCAGCAAATTCCGCACAGTGCGGTCGGTGGAAATTTGTGTTGAAGAGTTGGCTAGAATGTTCATCCCATTATCAACAATTCCATCTCTGCCAATGTAAAGCGTGGTTACATATGCGGAGATAACCAGTGCGAACTTGTGATTAATGGCTTTCATACATAGGTACGTGTTTCAATGATTCATAAAATTAGGATTATCTCCAGCATAACCTTGCTTTATTTAACCACCAGTTGCTCAGCATTTTTTTCTGAGCAACACCTATGCTTAGTAAAAAGAATATGCTGTGAAACGTGTTTGATGTGAAAGGTATATGATTAAAAGACTATCTAATTGTGCTTTGTAAGGTTAAACTGGTGGAGTAGGGATAAGAAGTGAGAAAGGTGGAAAACAAGACCAAAGAAACGGTCCATATCCACCACTTCCAGTTGAACCCGCTTAGGGTCAAATCCAGACAAGTAGAGCAGTAGATGGTGACAAGGAAACCCGAAACCTGTGCGTTTAGTCATAACGAGAGATGCAGTTCAATGCCTGTTGAAATTGACGCTCCAGGATTGGCATTTGGGACATACCAAAAGAGATCAAAAGGTCGTCTACGTAGAGCGTAGCGAGAACATCTTCCGGCAGCACCGAGGTGATACCGTTGAGGATCAGAGCAACGAGTGTGACACTGAGAACACTTCCCTGGGAATCTCCCTCTTCCTGCTAGATTTGGTCGACAAGGGCTCTCCCCACCCGTACGCGGAATCGACGATCTCTCAGAAACTCAGAAATAAAGATTTGGAGGTGTCCTCTCGCCCATATCGTGTGGAGAGTCTCCGTAATACCGCAACGCCATGCGGTATCATAAGCCTTCTCCAGATCTAAAATTTATTTAATTTTAATAGTTTATAGCCCTTTTGCCCTATAGGCTAATCTGGCTTAAGTCGTTTCTTTTAATTCCTCAGATGTAATGATTGCGTCTATTCTGTCGTTGTTGTTTCTCCTTTCCTCGACAAAGTGGAATGGGTATGTCCTTTCGATCTTCCCATTGAGTTCGTCCATGATCTGATGTCCGAATTCAATGTCATAGTCCCCCTTCTCTTCTTCGCTAATTTTGAATACATTTCTCCCGTGCTCTCTAAATAATGCCTCTATTTCTTCCTCATCTTCTAAAATGTTGTTCCCTGCATCCTTAATTTTAATTTTATCCCTTGCTGTCCGTGTCTTTAATCTGTTGATATGTTTCCAAAATTCCTTTGGTGATGTTACCACATCTATTTTCTCGATGTGCTGATCCCATTTTTCTTTCAGTTTTTCATAAATAAGTGCTATTAGTTCTCTTTTCTGTCTCCTGAGTGCGTTGTAAGCTTCCCTTGATGTTCCGAATCTTCTTATATTTTCTGCCGCCCGGCCGATTTCTTCGCTCAAAGCGACCATTTCTGGTGTCCACCTAAATTGTTTTATGGTTTGGAACGAGTTAAAGGGGACGATCCCATTCTCTGCCCTTTTAATTTCTTCTCTGATCCCCCCGTAAGGGGCGCGGTGATTTGCCATCCTGGCCGCCGTGCTGACGGGATCCAGCGCTCCGTCCGGCCCCAGCTTAGCCTCCCCGTAAGGGGCGCGGCGATTTGCCATCCTGGCCGCCGTGCTGACGGGATCCAGTGCTCCGTCCGGCCCCAGCTTAGCCTCTCTTCCTTCCTTCAGATAGCCCGATTTCTTCCCTACCTCGTCGCTTTTCATACAACCTCTCCCACAACTTTCTCTGGTCAGCCTCTAATTTCACAGGGTAGATGCTGACCTTCTTCTCAAGCCAACCACCCCGGATCGGGGCTGGGGGGGGGGGAGGAGACATTGTTCCCTAACCCCTCAGCTCCGGTTCAGGATGGGTTTTTTTTTAACAACCGGCTTCATCCCCACCCATACCTTCCTCACATCCCTTTTCCTCTCCTCTTCACATTCTATCTGTTTTACGCCGTGTCTAAGGTGGAGCCGCCATGCCGAAGGACTGCCAGGCCACCAGGCGGGAGGGGTGGTCCCAAATGGCGGCGCCTGGCTCTGCCGGGCCTGTAAGCACCTCTTGCAGTGCGGGCTACTGCAAGAGGTGGTGAGCGATTTCGTCCCGTAAAACAAAGAGGGTCACCATGCCCAATGATGAAAAAAAAACCATCTCCCCTTAATTCCCCCTTGCTCATCGACGGAGCCGCCCTCGGGCAGCTCCAGCAAAAAAATGGAGGTCCCCCCTCCTGTGCTTGCACAGGGGACCCTCCATATTTCTCTAACCGGAGAGGAGGCTTACTCCTCTCCTTCGCCTACGGGTGCAGGGGACTCCCCCTCACCCCCTTGTCTGGAGGTGCTTTCGGGCACCTCCCTTTTCCCAGCGGCAGTCCCCTCTTTTCTTTCCAAGGAGACTGCCAAGAAAGCCAGCAGGCAGCCCTTAGCCAGCCGCTCCCCATCAAAGTGGCTCGGTAGGGCAAACCCCCTTAGGGGGGAGAGGGAAGCCAGGCCCCTTCGGTCGCTTCCCTCAAAAGACCTGCTGGCAAGAATTTTAAACCTTGATGGGGTCAAGGCCTGTGCCTCCCCACACAAGACTGGCGACACTGCCAAGGGGACCTGCGATGTCCTGGGAGAAGATGGCCAACTGGAGGCCCCTCCTGTGATAGACATGGTCCTTGAGGAGACTCAGCCTCAGACGGTAGGGCCTTCCATGGGGGGGAATTCGGGCTTGGCGCCAAGCACCAAACCCGAATCCGCCCCTATGCAAGGTCATCCTCAAATGGCTGAGGGCTCCGAGGCAGTAAAAGGAGGGGAGGGATCTCCTCCGACAGGTGCCCCTACGACAACCAGGATCTTCTCCATTTCGGAGAGGGACCTGGCTGAGGCCGGTCCATCTGGCCTGGGGGCTTCTGCCGGCGGAGGTAAAAAGCGGGTTCATTCCCCGCCCTCCTCTCCAAAAAAGAAAAAGACAAAGAAGACTAAAAAGACGAAAAAGACTTGGGGCTCCTCTCCATCCGCGGGGGCTGCGGGGACGGATGGGTCTGCTGCCACTTTGGTAGGCGACCAAGCCAAGATCGGCACATCCGGCCCCTCTACCCCCTCGTGTTCGGAGCCCCTGACCAAGACTAACACCAAAAGTACACAGGGCGGAGCCTCGATGACATCGGGGCCCCTCATTCAGAGGTTACCTGGCGTTTTCAAGCCCGCTGGCTTCAAACGTTTCCTCGTTATTCGCTCCACTGATGGCACCATGTTGTCCAAGGGCAACATGATCCATCAGAGGAGAGGATTAGCTAGTGCAATTGGTAGAGAGCCGAAGGTGGCCCGTTTCTCGGACGGCAGCCTTCTGGCGAATGCGGCGAATCCCGCCGAGGCGGCCAAGATAAGTGCTCTTCGGACACTTCATGGCACCCCGGTGAGTGTGACGCCGCACTCTACCATGAACTTTGTGAAAGGAGTAGTTTATGCGAGGGAACTCGTTGACTACTCCATTGAGGACATCACCCTAGAGCTGGCCGACCATGGGGCGGTCAAGGTCGAACGTGTGATGAGAAAACAGGGAGGGGCTTCGAGACCCACCCCTACACTCTTCGTCACGTTCGACTGTGACAAGCTCCCTGAGTCGGTGCGTGCCGGTTGGTACCGCTACCGCGTGAAGGCATTCGTGCCACTGCCGCGGTGGTGCTATTACTGTCACCGCTTCGGCCATACGAATCGCTCATGTAGACGTGCAAAGTCGGGGTCACCCGAAGTCTGTGTAAATTGCTCCAAGGTCGCACACGATAAGTCCAAATCGTGTGTGGCCAAGTGTGTCAATTGCGGAGAGCCGCACCCTGCTTCTTCGAAGCAATGTGGTGCATATCTCCTGGAGAAAGAAATCCTGGCCGTTCAGGCCCAGGATAGACTCTCATTCCGCGAGGCTAAGGACGTGGTCCTGGCGCGCCCAGCTCTGCATGGGACGTCATATGCCTCAGTAGTTTGAAAGGCACCCTCTGCTCCTGGCCCATCCGAGCCAACGAGCACGGTTGTTTCCGCGCCCATTCGGAGCCCTTCTGCGGGTTCTACCCAACCCGGGCGCTCCCTTGGTAAAACTGGCGGCAAAAAGGGTTCATACCCAGCCCCGGCTAAAACCAGGGCTCCCCCCTCTTCCCCCAGCGTGACCGTTTCCCGCAAGGCGAAACGGCCACGCGCCTCCACCGAGTCGTTAGACTCACAGGAGGCAACACCCCTGAAGATGGTCGCTAGGCCATCTTCCGGGGTTCCTAAAGCTGTTCCCCGAAAGGAGGACAGCAAGAAAGGAGCTTCGGCTCCTTCGCCCACGCCCCCAGGTGGAGCGAGTGGCTCGGAGACGGTGGTTCCTCGAAAAGAGGCCCCCCCGCCTCCGAAGCCGCAGCGCCCGCCTAAGGTTTCGAGGCGGAGGGAGGAAAAGACTCGCATGGCGAGCCCAACCTCCCCCACTAAGTCCTCGAAGGCGACAGCGCTTCCAGCGCTTTGTCCGGTTAACAGCGCCCGGGTTTCTGCCTACGGGAAGCGTACGGCCATTCCCGTGAGGGTCTTCAATTCGAGGAGGGCCCCCGCGTCTCCTCCGAGCTAGGCCTGGAGGGCATATTTCTTCAATGGAATTGCCGTGGACTCCAGGCCAACTGGGAGGAGCTGCGGAGGCTCGCCTCATCCCGTTCCCCGTTAGCTATTTTTTTGCAGGAGACCATGCTAGGCACGTGCCCCCTGCCTGCCCTCCCGGGGTATAAGGGTCTTGCGACCCCACCACCGCGGGATGGCCGGGCTGGGGGATGCGCGGTTTACACCCGGCATGATGTCTCCGTTCTTCCTTTCTCTTTAGATACCTCCTTTCAGGCAGTGGCTGTGCAGCTGCACCTGGATAGGAGGTATACTATCATTTCTGCGTACATTCCACCGTCAGCTGACTTCGACGCGGGGGACTTCCGCCGCGTCGTGGCACGGTTGCCGAGGCCCTATCTCTTGCTTGGAGATCTGAACGGCAGGCATCCTCTCTGGGGAGATTACTCCATAAATCCCAGGGGACAAGTCCTTGCCGATCTGATCGAAGAGCTTGAGATGGGTGTCCTAAATGTGGATGAGTTTACGCATCACTGTCCGAGAACCGCTTCATTTTCTTGCCTTGACCTATCTTTGTGCTCTTCGGATGCACAACCTGATTTTGATTGGGGGGTGGTCGATGACCTCCATGGTAGTGATCACTTTCCCATTCAAATATCCTTTTCAGGGCAACTGCCGCCTGAGAGACCACCTCGGTGGTGCTTGGCGCGGGCGCGGTGGCCTGCATTTCAGGAAATGACTGAATTCTCTATCTCAGTCGAGGAGTTTAGGTCGGTAGATGAGGCCGTTGAGTTCTTCTCCAGGCAACCTCATCGCCGTGGGCCTGACTACTATTCCTAGGACGTCTGGCCGTTTTGCACGCCGACCACTCCCATGGTGGTCGGCCCAGTGTGAGACGGCCCTCAAACAGAAGCGTTATGCCTACATGCGCTATAAGCGCCGCCCGAACGATTTCACTGTCACTGAATTTCGTCGGGCTAGGGCTAGGTTCCGGTATATTTCGAAGCACGCCCGCCGCTCTTCTTGGCGGGCATACGTGTCTTCACTTAACTGGAAGACCCCTTTAGCTGAGGTGTGGAAGCGAGTCAAAAGGATTTGGGGCAAGTTCTCGCAGGACCCCCCTCCCGTTCTCCAGGAGAATGGGACCGCAATCTCGGACCCCGCGTCCGTGGCGGAATCCTTAGCGACCGCTTTTTCTGTATTATCTAGCCGTGATGCTGCTCCACCAGCATTCAATGCACGTCGTGATGTCGCGGAAGGCCGCCGGCTGGACTTTACCTCCAGAGGCGGAGAACCCTTCAACGACAAGTTTACTGTGAGTGAGGTGCGTTCCGCTCTCGCTTCGTGCGCGGACACCGCCCATGGTCCATACGATGTCCCGTACGCCATGCTTCGACACCTGGGTGAGTGAGGCATGGCCTTTCTGTTAGATTTGTTCAACAGGATCTGGGTGGAAGATCTTCTCCCAGACTCCTGGCGAATCGCTACTGTGCTCGCCTTTCGCAAGCCGGGGAGAGATCACTCTACTCCGACCGGTTTCCGCTCAATCTCTCTAACCTCTTGCGTGTGCAAGTTGATGGAGAAATTGGTAAATGTTAGATTAGCCTATTTCCTGTACAGCGGAGGCCATCTGTCTTCTGCACAGTGCGGCTTCCGTAAGTTCCACTCCACGTCGGATGCTCTGCTCCGACTGGAAAATGCTGTCTGCGAGGCTTTCCTCCGTAGACAGCACTACGCCACGGTGTTTTTTGATCTGGAGAAGGCCTATGATACCGCATGGCGATACGGTATCATGGAGACTCTCCACACGATGGGGGCGAGGGGACGCCTCCCAATGTTTATATCTGAATTTTTGCGAGATCGTCGATTCCGCGTATGGGTGGGGGGAGCCCTCTCCGGCCCAAAGGAGCAGGAAGAGGGTGTCCCGCAGTGAAGTGTCCTCAGTGTCACACTCTTTGCCCTGAGCATCAACGGCATCACCTCGGTGCTGCCGGAAGATGTTCTCGCTACGCTCTACGTGGACGACCTTTCGATCTCTTTTGGCGCGGCCCAGATGCCAACTCTGGAGCGTCGACTCCAACAGGCATTGAACCGCGGCTCTCACTATGCCGAAGCGCACAGGTTTCGGTTTTCTTTGGCCAAGACTAAGGTGGTGCACTTCTGCCGCCATCCACGGCTTCACCCCGACCCAGATTTGTTTCTTAATGGGGTGCGCCTGGATGTGGTTGAGTCGCACCGTTTCCTTGGTCTTGTATTCGACCGATGCCTCACCTGGGAGGCTCATATTCGCAGCCTTAGGGTCTCTTGTACCCGCGCCATGGACATTCTCCGTTCCGTGACGTTCAGCGCTTGGGGCGCTGATAGGGCTACTGCCTTACTTTTTATCGATCCTTTGTTCGTTCGAAGCTTGACCACAGATGCGAGTTTTATGCATCCACAGCCGAGCGTTTATTGCGGAAGGTGCACTCAATCCACCACACCGGCCTTCGCCTTGCGACCGGTGCCTTCCGCACTTCCCCCATTGAGAGCCTGTTGGTCGATGCTTGGGAGATGCCACTCGCTCTGCGCCGCGTGCAGTGCATCACTCGCCTGTACGCGCGAGCCCGGCGCCTCCCTCAGTCGCCAACAGCTCTCACTGCATCCGCAGCTGATCTCGATGGTGCCTATGCCGTCGAGAGACGCCAGTCATACCCTAAGCCCTTTGGGTTTAGGGCCAGGAAACTCCTTCGAGAGGTAGATATAGCTCTCGGGCCGGTGGTGCCCCTGGTTCTGCCCAGGACGCCACCCTGGAGGGTACCACATTTGGCTATTTTTCGCCACGCCTCTGCTCCCAAAGCTTGTACTGCGCCGGGAGTATTGCGTTCGACCTTTTTGGAGCACACATCGTGTCACGCTGGTACCGTGCCAGTGTATACGGATGGCTCCAACTCCCAAGAGGGGGTCGGCTTCCACTCCGTATCTCCCCTCTATTTGAAGTCAGCGGGGCTCTACCAGGCGCTGCGTCTGTCTTCACGGCCGAGCTGGTGGCAATACACCACTCGGTACGGGAGATTACGCGACGTGCCCGGTTCGGAGACCGGATTGTGATCTATAGCGACTCACAAAGCGCCCTGAGTGCTCTCGGGGCATTGGAATCTCCACATCCTCTGGTTCGCGATATCCGTGACGCCACGGTTTTGGCGAGCCGGGCAGATGTCGAGATTATCTTCTGCTGGGTTCCGGGACATGTAGGAATTGCGGGGAATGAGCGCGCCGATGAGGGCGCCAAAGAGTCCGCGAGGACTCCGCGACCGGACCAGCATTTCGCTCTTCCTCACACCGACTACATGGCAGGAATACGGGCAGCTCTTCGGACTGCTTGGCAAAGAAGATGGGAGACGTTTGAAGGGAACTTAAAGTTGCGTGTCATTGCGCCGCGACTGTTCCCATGGACCTATCCCCCAATGCCGCGGCGGCTTCAGGTTGCTTTCTGTCGTCTTCGAATCGGACACACTCGTGTGACGCATCGCTATCTGATGGAGCGCTCGCCTGCGCCCTATTGCAACGACTGAGTCGTCTCCCAGACTGTTCGGCACATTCTTGTTGAATGTCCCAGTCTGGGTGATCTTCGCGCACGATACCTGTCTCAGTACCGGGATGGGCGGGGTCGCTGCCGCCTGTCCCTTGTGGTCGGGACAGATTCGTGCACATTGACTTGTGGACTTGTTGACTTCTTGGGGGAGGCCGGCCTTCTCCCTATTATTTAAGCAAGGTTTGTTTGTTTTGTTTTGTTGTTTTTCTTGCATTTGTTTTTTTTTGTTTTGTTTTTTGTTTGTTTTTTTCCTTTAGTTGCACGCTACTGCGCATGGGGGACCTCTCCCCGACGCACCAGCTTTCTTCCTTTCCCCCTTTTGGGGTGTTGTTTTTTTTTTCTCTTAATTTTATTTTAAAGTAGCCTAGAACTAGGCCAGTTTTAATACGGCGACTAATGCCCAAGTAGGCAGTCGCCAGATGAGCTCTTAAAAAAAACAAAAAAAAAAAACCAGCTTAGCCTCTCTTCCTTCCTTCAAAACACTTGTTTCCTCTCTTTTCACACAACCTCTCCCACAACTTTCTCTGGTCAGCCTCTAATTTCACAGGGTAGATGCTGACCTTCCTTTCACCCAACCGTCCCGCATCGGGGCTGAGGGGGTGGGGGACAATGTTCCTTAACCCCTGAGCTCCGGTCTGGGGTGGCTGTTTTTTAACAACCTGCTTCATCCCCACCCATAACTTCCTCACATCCCTTTTCCTCTTGTCTTCAAATTCTATCTGTTTTACGCCGTGTTTAAGGTGGATCCACCATGCCGATGGACTGCCAGGCCACCAGGAGGAAGGGGTGGTCCCAAATGGCGGCGCCTGGCTCTGCCGGGCTTATAAGCACATCTTGCAGTGCGGGCTACTGTGAGAGGTGATGCGCGATTGCATCCCGTGTAAAAAAGAGGGTCATCATGCCCAATGATCAGTATGAAAAAAAAACAACCCCCAACTTCCCCTATAACATCGACGGAGCCGCCCTCGGGCAGCTCCAGCAAAAAAATAGAGGTCTCCCCCCTTGTGCTTGCACAGGAGACCCTCCATATTTCTGTAACCAGAGAGAAAGCTTACTCCTCTCCTTCGCCTACGGGTGCAGGGGACTCCCCCTCACCCCCTTCTCTGGAGGTGCTTTCGGGCACCTCCCTTTCCCAGCGGCAGTCCCCTCTTTTCTTTCCAAGGGGACTACCAAGAAAGCCAGCCGCTCTCCATCAAAGCGGCTCGGTAGGGCAAACCCCCTTAGGGGGGAGAGGGAAGCCAGGCCCCTTCGGTCGCTTCCCTCAAAAGACCTGCTGGCAAGAATTTTAAACCTTGCCGGGGTCAAGGCCTGTGCCTCCCCACACAAGACTGGCGACAATGCCAAGGAGACCTGCGATGTCCTGGGAGGGGATGGCCAACTGGAGGCCCCTCCTGTGATAAACATGGTCCTTGAGGAGACCCAGCCTCAGACGGTAGGGCCTTCCATGCGGGGGAATTCAGGCTCGGCGCCAAGCACCGAACCCGAATCCGCCCCTATGCAAGGTCCTCCTCAAATGGCTAAGGGCTCCGAGGCAGTAAAAGGAGGGGAGGGATCTCCTCCGACAGGTGCCACTACGACAACCAGGACCTTCTCCATTTCGGAAAGGGACCTGGCTGAGGCCGGTCCATCTGGCCTGGGGGCTTCTGCCGGTGGAGGTGAGAAGCGGGTTCATTCCCCGCCCTCCTCTCCAAAAAAGAAAAAGACTAAAAAGACGAAAAGGACTCGGGGCTCATCTCCATCCGCGGGGGCTGCGGAGACGGATGGGTCTGCTGCCACTTTGGTAGGCGACCAAGCCAAGATCGGCACATCCGGCCCCTCTACCCCCTCGTGTGCGGAGCCCCTAACCAAGACTAACACCAAGAGTGCACAGGGCGGAGCCTCGATGACATCGAGGCCGCTCATTCAGAGGTTACCTGGCGTTTTCAAGCCCGAAGGCTTCAAACGCTTCCTCGTTATTCGCTCCACTGATGGCACCATGTTGTCCAAGGGCAACATGAACCATCAGGGGAAAGGAATAGCTAGTGCAATTGGTAGAGAGCCGAAGGTGACCCGTTTCTCGGACGGCAGCCTTCTGGCGAATGCGACGAATCCCGCCGAGGCGGCCAAGATAAGTGCTGTTCGGTCACTTCATGGCACCCCGGTGAGTGTGACGCCGCACTCTACCATGAACTTTGTGAAAGGAGTAGTTTATGCGAGGGAACTCGTTGACTACTCCATTGAGGACATCACCCTAAAGCTGGCCGACCATGGGGCGGTCAAGGTCGAACGTGTGATGAGAAAACAGGGAGGGGCTTCGAGACCCACCCCTACACTCTTCGTCACGTTCGACTGTGACAAGCTCCCTGAGTCGGTGCGTGCCGGTTGGTACCGCTACCACGTTAAGTCATTCGTGCCACTGCCGCGGTGGTGCTATTACTGTCACCGCTTCGGCCATACGAATCGATCTTGTAAACGTGCAAAGTCGGGGTCACCCAAAGTCTGTGTAAATTGCTCCAAGGTCGCACACGATAAGTCCAAATCGTGTGTGGCCAAGTGTGTCAATTGCGGAGAGCCGCACCATGCTTCTTCGAAGCAATGTGGTGCATATCTCCTGGAGAAAGAAATCCTGGCCGTTCAGGCCCAGGATAGACTCTCATTCCGCGAGGCTAAGGACTTGGTCCTGGCGCGCCCAGCTCTGCCTGGGACGTCATATGCCTCAGTAGCTAGAAAGGCACCCTCTGCTCCTGGCCCATCCAGGATAACGAGCACGGTTGTTTCCGCGCCCATTCGGAGCCCTTCTGCGGGCTCTACCCAACCCGGGCGCTCCCCTGGTAAAGCTGGCGGCAAAAAGGGTTCATACCCAGCCCCGGCTAAACCTAGGGCTCCCCCCTCTTCCCCCAGCGTGACCGTTTCCCGCAAGGCGAAACGTCCACGCGCCTCCACCGAGTCGTTAGACTCACAGGAGGCAACACCCCTAAAGATGGTCGCTAGGCCAGCTTTGGGGGTTCCTAAAGCTGCCCCCCGAAAGGAGGACAGCAACAAAAGAGCTTCGGCTCCTTCGCCCACGTCCCGAGGTGGAGCGAGTAGCTCGGAGACGGTGGTTCCTCGAAAAGAGGGCCCCCCGCCTCCGATCGCAGCGCCTGCCTAAGGTTTCGAGGCGGAGGGAGGAAAAGACTCGCATGGCGAGCTCAACCTCCGCCAATAAGTCCTCGAAGGCGACAGCGCCTCCAGCGCTTTGTCCGGCCAACAGCGCCCGGGTTACTGCCCCGCGGAAGCGTACGGCCATTCCCGTGAGGGTCTTCAGTTCGAGGAGGGCCCCCGCGTCTCCTCCGAGCTAGGCCTGGAGGGCATATTCCTCTAATGGAATTGCCGTGGACTCCGGGCCACCTGGGAGGAGCTGCGGAAGCTCGTCTCGTCCCGCTCCCCGTTAGCTATCTTTTTGCAGGAGACCATGCTAGGCACGTGCCCCCTGCCCGCCCTCCCGGGGTACAAGGGATGGCTGAGCTGGGGGATGCGCGGTTTACACCCAGAATGATGTCTCCGTTCTTCCTTTCTCTTTAGATACCTCCTTTCAGGCAGTGGCTGTGCAGCTGCACCTGGATAGGAGGTATACTATCATTTCTGCGTACATTCCACCGTCAGCTGACTTCGACGCGGGCGACTTCCGCCGCGTCGTGGCACGGTTGCCGAGGCCCTATCTCTTGCTTGGAGATCTGAACGGCAGGCATCCTCTCTGGGGAGATTACTCCATAAATCCCAGGGGACAAGTCCTTGCCGATCTGATCGAAGAGCTTAAGATGGGTGTCCTAAACGTGGATGAGTTTACGCATCACTGTCCGAGAACCGCTTCATTTTCTTGCCTTGACCTATATTTGTGCTCTTCGGATGCACCGCCTGATTTTGGTTGTGGGGTGGTCGATGAAATCTATTGTAGTGATCACTTTCCCATTCAAATATCATTTTCAGAACAACTGCCGCATAAGAGACCACCTCTGTGGTGCTTGGCGCGGGCGCGGTGGCCTGCATTTCAGGAAATGACTGAATTCTCTATCTCAGTCGAGGAGTTTAGGTCAGTAGATGAGGCCGTTGAGTTCTTCTCCGGCAACCTCATCGCCGTGGGCCTGACTACTATTCCTAGGACGTCTGGCCGTTTTGCACGCCGACCACTCCCATGGTGGTCGGCCCAGTGTGAGACGGCCCTCAAAGAGAAGCGTTATGCCTACATGCGCTATAAGCGCCGCATGAACGATTTCACTGTCGCTGAATTTCGTCGGGCTAGGGCTAGGTTCCAGTATATTTCGAAGCACGCCCGCCGCTCTTCTTGGCGAACATACGTGTCTTCACTTAATGGGAAGACTCCTTTAGCTGAGGTGTGGAAGCGAGTCAAAAGGATTCCGGACAAGTTCTCGCAGGATCCCCCTCCCGTTCTCCAGGAGAATGGGATCGCAATCTCGGACCCCGCGTCCGTGGCGGAATCCTTAGCGACCGCTTTTTCCGCATTCTCTAGCCGTGATGCTGCTCCGCCAGCATTCAATGCACGTCGTGATGTCGCGGAAGTCTGCCGGCTGGACTTTACCTCCAGAGGCGGAGAACCCTTCAATGACAAGTTTACTGTAAGCGAGTTGCGTTCCGCTCTCGCTTCGTGCGCGGACACCGACCATGGTCCGGATGATGTCCCGTACGCCATGCTTTGACACCTAGGTGAGCGAGGCATGGCATTTCTGTTAGATTTGTTCAACAGGATCTGGGTGGAAGGTCTTCTCCCAGACTCCTGGCGAATCGCTACTGTGCTTGCCTTTCGCAAACCGGGGAGAGATCACTCTACTCCGACCGGTTTCCGCCTAATCTCTCTAACCTCTTGCGTGTGCAAGTTGATGGAAAAATTAGTAAATGTTAGATTAGCGTTTTTCCTGGACAGCGGAGGCCATCTTTCTTCCACACAGTGCGGCTTCCGCAAGTTCCACTCCACGTCGGATGCTCTGCTCCGACTGGAAAATGCCGTCTGCGAGGCTTTCCTTCGTAGACAGCACTACGCCACGGTGTTTTTTGATCTGGAGAAGGCCTATGATACCGCATGGCGATACGGTATCATGGAGACTCTCCACACGATGGGGAGAGGGGACGCCTCCCAATTTTTATATCTGAATTTTTGCGTGTCGTCGATTCCGCGTATGGGTGGGGGGAGCCCTCTCCGGCCCAAAGGAGCAGGAAGAGGGTGTCCCGCAGGGAAGTGTTCTCAGTGTCACACTCTTTGCCCTGAGCATCAACGGCATCACCTCGGTGCTGCCAGAAGATGTTCTCGCTACGCTCTACGTGGACGACCTTTCGATCTCTTTTGGCGCGGCCCAGATGCCAACTCTGGAGCGTCGACTCCAACAGGCATTGAACCGCGTCTCTTGTTATGCCGAAGCGCACAGGTTTCGGTTTTCTTTGGCCAAGACTAAGGTGGTGCACTTCTGCCGCCATCCCGGGCTTCACCCTGACCCAGATTTGTTTCTTAATGGGGTGCGCCTGGATTTGGTTGAGTTGCACCGTTTCCTTGGTCTTGTATTCGACCGACGCCTCACCTGGGAGGCTAATATTCGCAGCCTTAGGGTCTCTTGTACCCGCGCCATAGACATTCTCCGTTCTGTGACGTTCAGCGCTTGGGGCGCTGATAAAGCTACTGCCTTACTTTTTTATCGATCCTTTGTTTGTTCAAAGCTCGACTACGGATGCGAGTTGTATGCATCCGCAGCCGAGCGTTTATTGCGGAAGGTGGATTCGATCCACCACACCGGCCTTCGCCTTGCGACCGGTGCCTTCCGCACTTTCCCCATTGAGAGCCTGTTGGTCGATGCTGGGGAGATGCCACTCGCTCTGCGCCGTGTGCAGCGTATCACTCGACTGTACGCGCGAGCCCGGCGCCTCCCTCAGTCGCCAACAGCTCTCACTGCATCCGGAGCTGATCTCGATGGTGCCTATGCCGTCGAGAGACGCCAGTCATACCCTAAGCCTTTTGGGTTTAGGGCCAGGAAACTCGTTCGAGAGGTAGATATCGCTCTCGGGCCGGTGGCGCCCCTGGTTTTGCCCATGACGCCACCCTGGAGGGTACCACATTTGGCTATTTGTCGCCACGCCTCTGCTCCCAAAGCTTGTACTGCGCCGGGAGTATTGCGTTCGACCTTTTTGGAGCACACATCGTGTCACGCTGGAACCGTGCCAGTGTATACGGATGGCTCCAACTCCCAAAAGGGGGGCGGCTTCCACGCCGTATCTCCCCTCTATTTGAAGTCAGCGGGGCTCGACCAGGCACTGCGTCTGTCTTCACGGCCGAGCTGGTGGCAATACACCACTCGGTACGGGAGATTACGCGACGTGCCCGGTTCGGAGACCGGATTGTGATCTATAGCGACTCACAAAGCGCCCTGAGTGCTCTCGGGGCATTGGAATCTCCGCATCTCCTGGTTCGCGATATCCGTGACGCCACGGTTTTGGCGAGCCGGGCAGATGTCGAGATTATCTTCTGCTGGGTTCCTGGACATGTAGGAATTGCGGGGAATGAGCGCGCCGATGAGGGCGCCAAAGAGTCCGCGAGGACTCTGCGACCGGAATAGCGTTTCGCTCTTCTTCACACCGACTACATGACAGGAATACGGGCAGCTCTTTGGACTGCTTGGCAAAGAAGATGGGAGACGGTCGAAGGGAACTTAAAGTTGCGTGCCATTGCGCCGCGACTGTTCCCATGGACCTCTCCTCCAATGCCGCGCCAGCTTCAGGTTGCTTTCTGTCGTCTTCGAATCGGACACACTCGTGTGACGCATCGCTACTTGATGGAGCGCTCGCATGCGCCCTATTGCAACGACTGCGTCGTCCCCCAGACTGTTCGGCATATTCTTGTCGAATGTCCCAGTCTGGGTGATCTTCGCGCACGATATCTGTCTCGGTACCGGGATGGGCGGGGTCGCTACCGCCTGTCCCTTGTACTCGGGACGAGTGCGTGCACCATGACTGGTGGACTTATTGACTTTTGGGGGGAGGCTGGCCTTCTCCCCTTCATTTAAGGTTCCTTTTTTTGTTATTGTTTTGTTTGTAGGTTGCCCCCTCCTGCACCGGGGTGAGGGTGACCTCCCCCCGCTGCCGGAGATTGCTTCGATTGTTAAGTTTTTCCAATTTATATAATTGTTAAGTTTTCATATTTTTACTTTAAAGTAGCCTAGTTCTAGGCTGTCGTGTTTTTCGGCGACTTATGCCCAAGTGGGTAGTTGCCAGATGGGCTCCATAAAATTAAAAAAATCTTCTCTGATCCTATCCAATTTCCCGTCGATTTCCTCTAGAGATACTTTCCTGAGCGGGCAGAGCACGTATGTCTGAAGCAATTCTTTGTACTTATCCCAATCCACTCTATGGTATGCCTTCCATTTCTTCGAAGGGATTTGTATAGGATTCTTGTTTATGTGCATTATTAGAGTCGCAGTGTGGTCACTGTAAGGAACCTTCACTGGTTCCACAAAATTGTTAAAGGGCAGATTGAAGTTAGCCAGGCAGATGTCCGGTTTTGTTGCGTGTTCTCTTTGTAAGTATGTAAGGAAATTGGGTCTCAGTCTTTGCATTATACGTCTATTGATAACCGTTTTAAGTTGTCTTCCGACTCTGTTTGTATTTCTGTACCTCAGAAGCCCCGCAATGGGCGTTTAAATCGCCCATCAAAATGACCGGTATCCTATAGTTGAACAGTTTGGCTGGTATCTAGTTGCGACACTTTTTTTGCTTAATTCCATTTTAATTTCTATAGATAAATATGCATCTTCCAATTCTTGTATTGTTTTGCACTGGAATCCTTGCTTGACAGCTATTGCCCCTCCGCCGTGTGTTTCTCCTGAAGGATTTGTGTAACAGTGTAGTTTCATATCTTTAATTTCTCATTTTCTGTGTTTCTTCCATGTTCTGATGTTAGTATAACAGCTTGGTCAATCTTTCTTAATAAGTTTCCGTACATAATTTCCTTGTCTTTCCATCCGCATGTGTTAATTTGTAGTATTTTTAATTTCTTAATATCCATAATCCAATTGTCCATTTCTGTTTGTTTATTCGTTTTCAGTGTTGTTTGTACTATTTGTTAAGTTATCGGTGTTTCTTCTTCTTTTTATTGTTCTTCTTTCGTTTCTCCTGGGTTCCCCCTGCTGATTGCATTCGAGGGTCCTTCTGGTAATTCATTTCTGGGTGATGGACCCCTTTTACTTGAGGATTTAGATCTGTTAAATCTTTAGGCTTTCCTGCGTGTAACCCGTGTGCACTCTTGCTCTGTGTCGTCGTCGGTATTTTCAGTCTTTGAGTCATCGCTGTTTATTTCCTCTGCCGCCAGTTGGTTTCCTTTTGCCTCTTCGATTAACTCATCTTTTGTCTTTTCTGTGACTTTGATTTTGAAAATGGCCGATGAGTCGACTTCTTTGGGGAATTTAATCGGTTCGAGCCCGTTTTCCTGTAACGAGCTGTTGACTGTTGTTGCATAACTTTCAGGCGTAGCTACGAGTATGTTCATCACGTGGGCATGTAATATGCAAGTAAGTATTTTCACGATGAGAGTACCATCCAAATTTATCTGTGTTGCTGGTCCTTCCTGATCACTTTTATTTAGGTTAGCACTATTTCTGTTTGACTCTGTTTTTTTTTTTTCCTTAATAATTTCTCTTCTTCTGAGACAGATCATGGCCATAGTTCTGTGTCCTCCTTGGCAAGTAATGCATCTTTTATCTGTGTTGTTGCAGTAACGCCCAGAACGGCCTTCAGTTCCATATTCAGAACAGATGATTAGATCTTTTGGGAGCAATTTTGAGTCGTATGTTCCTCCAACGCATAACATCTGAAGCATATCTGTATGCTTGTGAACACGTCTCTTTGTATGTGGGTGGATGGGATTCTCATATTGAAAGCGAGAAGTCCCTTGAAGCCATTTCGGCAGATTCGCAAATGACCTTGAAACCTGAGGTGATCTTTAAATTTGACGACTTCTGCTCTCTTGAGCCATTTCTGTCTCTCCTGAAGTTCTTCTTTTATTTCTTGGCATGAGTGCTCTCCTACCCATGACTTAATTTTTCGGCAGATGACACTTCTGTTAGCCGAGATTTGTGGGGGTACTCCTGCTTCCAAATCCAACTTCCTTAGCGTACTGCTCCCAGCAGATGATAGTAGCTGCCCTACGTTTGTATTTTCTGGGCAAATAACTGTGAATCCAGATGGTGTGTCAATACATTTGATAAGTAGTATTTCCAGATCAGTAGATATGCATTGCACTACTTCTTGTAAAAATCTTGATTACAATTACAATTTGATGTAAGAGTGTAGGTCTGGGTAGGGGATAAAGAAAGGGTGTGGGGACATATAGCGGAAAATAGACAATTGTTAAAACAGAGAAGTGTGGTAGGGCGCTTTTAAATATTTTTTGTTTTGTGGTTCCTTTGTTGTCTTTGAGTTAGTTGATATAATATGGCGTTCAAGCCATTTGTCTTAAAAAAAATTAATGTTCCTGGGTATGATATGCGCATTTGCTGTTGTGTTAATAAATGACTTTAAGCACTTTAGTGTTGTGCTTAGTGTATTTGTTTTTTGTTATAGCAATGCCTCTGGGCATTCCTATAATAAAAACCTCCTGGGAAACTTAAATATATACGAGTATATATATATATATACATCAATTATTATGTAAAATTCCTATCATGCATTCTTTTACTTTTGTCAATTAAATCGTTAAATTATTTTACTTAACTTTTGTAAATTAAATCATAATTTATATACAACTTAATAATTAATTAATTCATTTATTTTACTTGTCAATTCATTTAACGTACTACTGTTTCAAACATCTCTTAAAATTTCACGCACAAACAAACAAACACACGCTTTCAGCTCGACCTTCTGGAACAATATTCTTTCCCATTCGACTCGCAGCGTTTTTCGTATAAATGTCGGTAATCATTCCTTCTACAATTAGTCATTTAACTCCAAACAAATCATACTTAGTTAATTCCACTTTCTCTCACAATTCTTTGCAAACGACCATACGAGAGTAGGTCTTAATTATATTTACTTCTCATATTGCAGCCCCTAATTCACAGTCCATCATAGTAACCATATTATTCCACCATATTATTTCATATTTATTTCACGTACTTCAATTCTTTTCGCATCTTGTTACTGTAAATCATATTTTACCATATCTTACATTGTATACCTAATCCAACTTATCTCATTGTACATTCGTTGATTCTATGAATATATTTATATTTGTTTAATTGTTTTTTTAAAACCCAGTTCATTATTTCAAAATTTACTTCACTGTCATCTTGGGCCTAAAAACTATCAGGCGACAACTTCGATCAAACAAATTCATGGTTATGGTTTTCGAAACGCTATTTAGGCTGATTTATTAACGGAAAATAAATCCCATGAATAACCATATACTACTATATTGTATATTATGTACTGAGTGTAAATCTTGTCTTTTGTTTTTTCTTGGATGTTTTCTTCGGTATTTTAAGGTCTTCATCGATGCATTCTTGTAGAAATCGGTGAAGTTTCATAATTTGGTAATGCTTTTATTGGTCTGTTTCTTTGGTCTGGGTAAAAACATTTTTATTCTCATGTGTAAAACAGCACTTCTGTTCCGCCAGCTAAAATGCCCAGCGGAGCTTAGAAATCTAGCGCGACTTATGCCTCTTCTGTTCTGGTTAATCATTTGTCGATATCATCGTCCAATTCTCGATTAACCAGTTCCTGCATATTACTTGTCCGTTCTTCTACGACAATGTTAATGGGACTTATCCCCGCCTCCCGGTGCAGCTCTTCCTGTCGTCTTCTTTCTCGTCTGTATGTACCTGTAATTAGGTACATACATTTATTCTGCATAACTTGTAGTTTCCTCTTTTGTGTCTTCGAGACACATGAGAGGGCGGAAGCGGAATATGGCAGCATCGATCTTACAAGTGCATTGTAGATCCTTTTCTTATTGCTTTCACGAAGATTTCTAAACATGTATAGAGTTTTGACTGCAGCAGTGGCATTGGTTATTCTCTCTTGGACGTGCTTCTTGTACCCGATTGACGTAATCTTTATTCCGAGTACATTGCACTCGGTTGTGTAGGGATAACGTCTATACCCCACCCTGACGTTGTAAAGTAGTCTCCTGCCTATGGGGACTACTTTGAACTTTTGCTGGTTGGTGCAGATCTTCCACCGGGCCTCGTAGGTGTTAAGGTTTTCAATTTCTGCTTCTGTCATACGAGCTTGACAAGGCGCATTCTTCCATGGACAAGTGATTATCTGGGTGAAATCATCGGTAAATTAAATGTTTAGTCAAATGGAGATTGCAGAGGCAGGGATATCAGTGATGTAAATCGAGTAGAGAGTGGATGACAGGCACTCCCCCCCCCCTTTGCGGGAGGCCCGCAGTAAGCGGAAACTTTAGTCCGTCCGTGCACCCTAAACTGATATATTCCGCTCTCCTTATGACATAGTCACAAAGAGTTATTTCTAAGTTTTCACTTAGGCCCAGTCGTAAGATCTTGTACTGCATTCCCCGTTGCCACACCTTATCAAACGCTTTTGATACATCCCGACAAACAATGTCCACGTAACTTCTTCCCCGCTTTGCTTGGGCTAACTTTTCCGTGATGACATTAATCGCCATCTCCGTACTTCGCTTCCTCCTAAACCCAAATTGATGTGGGTTAAAGAGGGCGATCTCCTTCAGGTGAGATACCAGTCTTCGGTTAAGGATCTTCTAGAAGTTAAATTGGCTGGAAGCTCTCCTTTAACTTGGTTCCTTTCCATGGTTAAGCAAGAAAATCAACTTAGCCGTTTTATAAGCATCTGGAAAGTATCCCGTGTTCAGACAGGTGTTATATATCCATCTTATCCCTTCAATGACATTGGCTTGGGCCTTTTCAAAGTGTAAATTTGTAAGCCCCAATTCTGCTGGGGCTTTTTGTCGGAATGAGTTGAGCGCGCCGAGTAGTTCTTCTTCGGTAATCTTGGCGTCTCCGTCGCGCTGTCTATCTACCTGGTGGTGAGGGTGCGTCTTGTGTATTAGTTCGTTAAGCTCGTTTATGATGTTGCTTTCAAACTCTAGGTCATAGTCTTCGTTTTTTTTGTAACTCGATCTTCTTCTTCCCAGTCGATCCTTGGAGATTTCTGGTCTTTTTCCGAAAACCTATGGGAGTTGCTTCGTGATCGAGGCTATCGATCGCATATTCCCATCGTCTCCATTGTTGTTCGAGGATCAACTGGTTGAGTTCTTCTTTGATTTCTTAACTTCGTTGCAGTGAGTTAAATGATGCATTCCTTATGTCTATTTCATAAAATAATTTCAGCTCAAGGAATAAATCCTTCATGTATTCGGTCCATCTGAAGGTAGAGATGGTCATATACTCGGATTTAAGGATACAAGCCCTATCTGCGTTGATGAGATGGTTATTGAGGTCGTCGAGTGCCTCGTTAATCTAATCGAGAATTGCCTCTACCAAGTTGGGCGGATCGTAGGCCTCGAGAAGGCGCGCGTACCGGGTCCAGTCTGCTCTTTCGTAGTTATTTCTGACTACAACTGGAACTTCTATAGGGTTCCTGTTGATAGTGAGTGGGATCCCTATATGGTAACTACGTGGTACTTAGACTGGTTTCATGTAGTAATTGAACGGCAGCTGACGATTCGCCAGACAGATGTCTGGTTTCGTAGCACTTCATGCTCTAGCAAAGGTGGGGAAGTCGGGGCCTATTCGCTGGCTAATATTTCTGTCCAACAATAGGTCCAGACTTCTTCTTATACCGTTGAAGGTCCTGTAACCGAATTCTCGGCATCTGGCGTTCAGATCCACCATTAATATAGTGGGGGTTTCTGCCAAATAGGCCAGTTATTATAAATCGGTGACACGTCTCTCTTTGGCGGTTGGTATCTGGTAGCAATGAGCATAGTCATTGCTACTCGATATCAACCGCCAAGGAGAGTTCGACCTCAATCGCGAGCTAGGATTCTTCTAGATTTCCTATTTGCTTGTATTTAATGCCTTTCTTTTTTGCAATAGCGACACCGTCGAACCGCTCCTGTAAATAATTCGTGATCCACACATCGTAGTTCCAGGTGTTCATTTTTACACTACGGGTGTCGATCCCGTGTTCTGAAATTAAGATGATGTCTACATCAATTTCTCCGAATACATTTCCGCAAAGAGTTCTTTTCGTTGTCCAGCCGTTGGTATTAATTTCCAATATCTTCAGAGCGTTCCGTAACATAATGAATTGTTTTTACCTATGCTTCTTTTTATTCTTCTTTTTCTTCTTGGGGGCTAGCTGAGCGGTTTTACTGTGCCCAGGGTTTTCTTTCTTCGGAGGTGGACTTGGGGTTTGGATCTTCTCATCGTAGCTCTTGTACAGGTACAGGGGCCTTCCTGTTTGTCAGAAGAGGAGGATCGCTCTTCATTTTCCTCATTTTCATCCTCTTCTTCGTCATTCTCTTCTGATTCCTCCGATGAGGGAGCTTCGACGATCTCCTCCAGTCCAGATTTGACATTGTTGTTTCTTATGACGATTCCTTGAATACCTTGGAGCAATCAGGGTCTGCAGGCAAGATTACTGACTGGAGATTGTTATCTTTTGAGAGTGCATTAAGTACCTGGTTGTAACAGCCAGGCTTTTCTGCATTAGCCAAATTTGCGTGGGTAATGCAGATCAGTATCTTTGCACTTAGATTTTCTGTGATATTCATCTGTCCAGGTGCAGTCTTTATTTTCCCATTCTTCTTGGCAGCGTTCGCGTAGGTCACCTCTTTGGCTTTCTTCTCTTCTCCCTCCTTCATTTTGATGATGTTTAGGTGCTTTGGGAAGTTCAGGGCCATGGTCCTGTGTTCCCCTTTACAATTGAGACATTTGTTCTTAGTGCTCTCGCACTTATCGGATCGGTGTCCCTCTGTGACGCATTCACTTCACCACAGTTTGTTCTTGTCCATGCATGTCGTCGTTGTGTGAATACTCGAGTTTATAGCATACAAAGCATATTTGTATGCTATTACATTTCTCTCGTTAGATGTTCTCTCCTGGGATTCTCATATTGAAAACCAAGATCCCGTCCGTCGTCGCTTTTCTGGCCATGTTGGTGGTGGAGAATGTTATTTTGAACACATGTGTGTGTTCACGGAATTTGATTACATCCCAAACTTTCACCCACGGGTTGCTCTTCTGAATCTCCTCTTTCAGGTCTCCGGTGGTGTTTTCACCGACCCAACTCTCCACTTTGCAGCAAATGACACTGCCGTTCGCTGACACTTGTGAAGGGGGAGGAGGTGCCTCGAGTCCGATGTCTTTTATTGTGGTAGCTGCTCTTCAGACAGGAGCCGGTCCACATCTTGTGTCTCTGCATAGATGGCAATGAAACCTGATGAAACTTCAAGCAGTTTCATCAGTGCCACCTTGTGTTTGAGGTAGAGGTTTTCACAAAGTTTTCTCTTTTCCGAGGCCTCTACGCCCTGTATGCTAGTGAGGGTCTCCATAGTCTTCCACGTCCTTCTACTTAGTCCTCTTGTGATATCTTCTTTTTCTGAAACGAAAGTGTAATTATGGCGTTAGGAGTGGAAAAGGAAGTTATGAGGTGGTAAAGGAGGTAATGGTTAGTGTAGTTAAGTTGTTTATGAGTTCAAATAATGATGAAAAAACGCCCCCATCCATTTTCCAGTTGGTCCCTTGCTTGGTTGCTGTCAGGATGATGGGTGATGGATAGATGGGATGGATCTTGAATAGGAACCCCAAGAGGGGTGAATTATGGTGGACTTGGTGCAGTAGCGATCGAATCAACGGCCGCTAAAGTTTTGCCACCCCCTCTCGGGTACTCGCGCCACAACTGCATCCAACTACATAGAAACGGGTGTTACTTCCCTCTATGATGCTGGCCGGGTCCCTCGGGCGATGAGGATCTCTCCTCCGTCCGGGAATCGCAGTTATGCCCCAGTTTCGAGATAATTTCTGACTTATGCTTCCGCTGTGGGCTAGTTCTCAAACCAACTTTCACATAAGCCCTTAATTATGTCAGTCCAAGTGGCCGGCATAGTTAAGACGAAATCAATGAATGGCAGACATCCGAGCGGGTGCGCACGCAGGGCGATGGACGGGAGCAGTGAGGTGCTTAAGCACTCATTGAATTATGAATCCTCGATGAAAAATGGTATTATCTCTTTTTGGAGGGTGAAGCGAAATTCACCAAAAGGCTTCCAGAATAGGCTCTTTTCTATGTAGGCGTTGCTCAAAGTCCGTTACTTAGCAAGTAAAAATGCTTTATCCATAGGTAGCGGCAGAGCGTATGAGTCGAATATTCGGCCGTCTGTAAAAATCTTTAACGGTCAACGGTTTATTAAGAGATGAATTACAATTGAGATAATTACATATATGTAAAATAGCGAAGTGGGGAAAATAGAATTATCAGAGAAGAGATAGTTAAAGTACAAATAAGAAGATAAAGGTTCCCTGAGACATGGAATTCAATTAGTTAGTGGTATACAGTACAATATTCTATTTACATTTTTACACATAGGAGTTGAAAATATATAGTTTTCTAAGTTATATACATACAATTATTCTACATAATTTCCATGCACCGTTATTTCTAAATTATACAATTTTAATTACTTTTTATTAGTTCAATATTTATACACTTCTTAACGGTTAGTTGGTTATTAAATACTTTTGTTCAGTTACTGTAATATTTTATATAAGCTAGTTAGTTCAGCTATTAATTTAAATCACATCGTATTTCTATGTTAATTTAGTCTCTTAATACTTTCTATTAACTTATTTGGAATTGGATTGTTTCTAGTATCTAAGTCGTTAATTATTTCAGATTGAGTTAGCTTATTTGTTTTATTTCTATTAATATTCGTACACTGATTATTTTCTCACTTTTACCGATTAAATTTTCGTTTCGTCACATATATTATTTTATTTAGTTAATTCACTTATTGAACTCATTATTATTATTTTAACCGCTTGAACCTTTAGTCACTTAATACTTTACTTCGATTATTTTATTTTAGATGTCTTTTGACCACTTTTGATGTTTTTGAAGGTTGTCATATTCACTGTGTGTACACACTCTGCCGGTATGTACACTGTGCCCTTCAAAACCAGTGCTGCCACTTCCTCAGGTGAGAAGGGTCCCTCATAGGTGAACTTGAACTGTTCCGCAGCTATGCCATGTAGTAGTAGTTGTGGATCCTCTTTTGGGGGCCGGCACAGTGGTGAACCAAACACCTTGAGGCCCACGTCCGCACCGTTAAAGAAGTACCCTTGTTCGAGGATCTTATTTTCGGTGAGGAGGACCTCCACGTAGTTATTTTCCAATTCCTCCTCTTCATCCGCGGTTGTTTGTTCGTTGTTTTTTCTGCTTTCTCCTTCTTTCCTTTTTATCTTTTTTTCTTCGTTCCTTCGATTGTATTTCCCCTTCCGAAGTTTCTTCTTTTCCTTTTGTGCTCTTCCGTTGGCGCTGTTTTGCTTCTTCTTTGAAAGGCTGTTCCACTTGAGTCACGTCAATGAACTGAATGTGCAAATGTTCTGCCGATGGCGGGTTTTCGGGGAACCAAACTTTTTTTAGTCCCGTTCTTCTCGAGGAAACAGTTAAGCTCATCAGAGAAAGAGCTGGGATTAGCTAGGTTTGCCAGATGAGCGTAGATGACCATATCTATGGCCTCTCTACCCTCCTTGGCATCACCAGCTCTAGGGGATTGATTCTCGTTTTTCAGGGTCACTGCATCCGTGTAATTCATTTTTGTTTTTGCCTCATTTTCTTTTTAGTTTTGCTCCATTTTTGTACGGATGGCTGACTTTATGGCCAAGGCCCTGTGCTCCCCTCCAAAGGTAACACATTTTTGTTTCCTTTCCTTGCATTCTATCAATCCGTGCCCGGTTTTGACGCAGTTAGAGCACGCCACTGCAGTCTTTTGTTTGATGCTTTTCGAATGCAAAGCAGTTATAGCAGTAGTCCATGGGGATAAATTCTTATGTTTGTATTTATTCTGGTGATACCCCTTAGTAAAACCCGAGCAGCCCTGGATTTTTTGAAAAGTGACTAAAGATGCTTTGGCCTTTCCCGAACTTTTCCACCTTGGTGTTGGACCAGTATTGTTTAGCGGTGATCTCTTTTTTAATCTCTTCTTCAAGAGTTATCCGTAAAAATAGGGTCCAAGCGGCATAAGATGATTGTCCGTTGGACTAGTATTTCCTGGGGAATACTAGCCTCCATCCCGATTTTGTTCAGCTGGGTCTTTGCTTAGACAGAGACCAGCAGCTCCACATCCTGCATAGAGTGGCAGATGGTCGCATAGTCAGTAGGGGTGTCAATGATTCTAATGAGCAGGATGTTAAGGTTACGGTAAATACCTTCGATGACCGCTGTCCTCGTAGGCTTTGTCCCTCTCCAGATAGTGCGAAGGGGAATCCGCTTGCAGTCTTGAGGAGCCGACCCCATGGGGTCCTTTAGGTAGAATACTCCTTCCCCTTGGGCTCCTTGCTTCTTCACGTTTGACAAGAACTCCCCGTTATACGAGCGGGAAAAAAATATTGTCTGGGTCTTCTCAATTTAAAACGTCTTTTCCACGACCAGACACGATGAAAAACTCAGCTGAGCCAACTAGTTTTAGTTTAATGGAAAACAAGGTTTCAGCCGCCCAATCCTAATGAATTAATGGCAGCACTGTTGAAACGGGGTCGCCCGATAAAAGCTAGAAGAGGCGTGGGAGACGCTCAATAAGAATGGGGAAGAGCAAAGTATTAGAATAAAACAATACAACACATAGAGACGCACATTTAAATTACGGACATACAGCACACATTCTAAAAACAAGAGCGGCTGGGGCAATAAACAAATGACATGCGCCAGCCGCAGGGGAGAGCACACGATAAAAGATATAACATTAAACATAAAAATAAAAGAATTTATGAAAGGGATAAAATGCTACTTCGTAAAACAAATGTAAGGAGGGAGGACGACAGAAGGGAGTCCGCTGTTAAAATAAAGCGAAGTCGAGCAGGAAAGGCGAAGCCAGAAAGGGTATTGAAGAATGAATTTCGAAGAGAAGCAAGGCGAGGACAAACTAAAATGTGAGCCACAGACAACTCGCCACCGCAAAAGGGACAACCAGTGGAAACTCGGTCTCCACCCGAAACTAAATACCATGGGTGACTCATGTGTGCCCAATTCGCAACTGACAAATAGCAACCTCCCAAGACCGGAGTCGATGAGAGCTAGAGGAGCCCAACATGAGCCAACTATCAAATGGCCATATGTGTATGCATGACAGCAGGGAGTGGTTGTGAAAAGGATATGATTGCACAGGGAGTGTGCATGGCGGTAGTGGACCAACAATGTCGATGTGCACCGTTTCAAATCTAGAAGTAGACATGCTAATGGGCAGGATTGGGGACTTGGTGTGACGATTAACTTTAGCTGCTTAACAGGAGAGGCATTCACGCGTACAGGAACGTATGGCTCTGTCTTTACAGGACAATAACGGCAGCACTGCCTTCAGCGTCTTACATCTTGAAGTTAGAAATAAAAGTGTTTAGTAATAGTAAAGGGGATAGGTTACGTAAGGATAAAGTGGTGAAGGAGAATGAATGAGACAGTGGTAGTCACTGGGTGACCAGCCATCTCTGGTTGAGGTTTGCTTCATCGTCGTTTTCTTCTTTATCGGGAGGCTCTCACGCCTCTATTACTCTTCTTCTGTTTGCTTTCTTAAATTTTTCCTGCTTGTTGCAGATATTCTTGATTACCAATTTTTGCGTATTTTCTGCAATCTCATCTAAGCTGGAAATACTGGGGGCGGTTCTTAGCCCCTATCGGGTTTCACGCTCTTAAATATTCCTGTTATTTATTCGGTGTTCTTGTGGGATTTCTAGTGATCTTTTCTCCTCTTCACTTAAAATGGGTTCAAGTTTGTCCCATACTTTACAGGCTCTATAGTGAAGGGACTCGTTTGTGGCCGGGAGGCCTATTTCTCCGTGTAAGTATCTTAACCTTCTTCTTTCTCGCCTTTTGGTGTTAATAATGATGTAGACTGCAGCGTTCTGAATTCTCTGGATTTGCACAGAGTTGGTTTTGAGCAATCTGTTTAACGGTATAGCCGGATATAACAATGAAGCTTTACATATTGCATTGTAAATCTTCTTCTTATTCTCGACGCTAAGATTTAGAAGTTGAAATAGTTTAATTAAGTGCGCATTCGCTATGTTTTCCAAATCCGTGTCTGCTGATCTTTAGCCCGAGTACCTTTCCTTCATTGCCGTATCTTAACCTTCTTCTTTCTCGCCTTTTGGTGTTAATAATGATGTAGACTGCAGCGTTCTGAATTCTCTGGATTTGCACAGAGTTGGTTTTGAGCAATCTGTTTAACGGTATAGCCGGATATAACAATGAAGCTTTACATATTGCATTGTAAATCTTCTTCTTATTCTCGACGCTAAGATTTAGAAGTTGAAATAGTTTAATTAAGTGCGCATTCGCTATGTTTTCCAAATCCGTGTCTGCTGATCTTTAGCCCGAGTACCTTTCCTTCATTGCCGTATCTATATATTTCTTCCTCTATCTACACTCTGGAGATTTTTCTTATTCCTATTGATATGATTGAAAATTTATCTGCATTTGTACGGATCTTCCATTTTCGTTCAAACTCATTATGTTAGCGATCTTTGCCGCTGTAATCCTTGCCATTGTCGGAGGATGCCTATATGCGCTGTTCTTGATTATTTGGTCATCGGCATATTGTATATATTTCGTAGACTCGTTGACTCGCCTTGGTAAATCCATTGTGAAGATACTATAATACTATATGCAGTTGGACTTAGGCAGCTCCCCTGGGAAACCCCTGAGGGAATTCAAAGCTTGGGCCGTCGTAACCCTCCACTGAAATATAAGCTGACCTGTCCGTGACATAATCGCACAGGTACTTGACTAGGGCTGATGGTAACCTCAATCTCCGGATTTTGTACTTAAGGCCGATCCTCCAGACTTTATCAAAAGCCTTTTGGACGTCCCTGAATACAACATCTGTATAGTTCTTGCTGAATTTAGCTTTGGCAATTGTTTCGACTAGTATAGCCAGGGCCGTTTCGCTTCTCCTATTCCTCCTGAACCCGTGCTGGTGGTTAAGAATTTGTGTTCTTTCTTCTAGATGTTTAACTAGCCTGTCGTTGATCATTCTTTCTAGTAATTTTGCCAAAGTCTCAAGTAAAGTAATCGTTGTAAAGTTCCTTGGGTTGTTCTGTGGTTTTCCGGGTTTTGTCAGGAAAATTATCTTTTCCCTCTTCCTAGTGTCTGGGAAATATCCTGCGCTTAATGTGGCGTTGAATAGTTCTATTATTCACCGGGTACCCCTTGTTTGGTGGCCTAGAGCGTCTTTTTTAGCTCTTGAAAGGTAATCGGTACAATGCTTTGTTATGCTAATAGCGTCGGTGAGGTGTTGTTGTTTGGGACGATTTCCTGGCGATGAAGTTCCAATTCATCCACTACTCCTAATTCATGGTCACGGTCAAAGCTCTCATTTTCTTTGCGAGACTTGTCAAAGATTCCCTTCCAATGCTCTCTAAATGCCGCTTCTATCTCTTGGGGCTCTTTTGCCTCGCCTCCTTCTTGTTGGAACACGATTCTGGTCTTGGTTTTTCTCTTCCCTCTGGCAATATTGATTTCGGCCACAGTTTTGTAGGATTTAGTTCGGTGTCCAAAGCCTCTATAAATCTGTCCTACCTTACGTTTCTTTCCAAGGCAATTGCCGATATCAGGTCGGTTATTATCCGTTGTAGCCTTGCCCTGTCACCTCTCTGGGACACATTGCGTTCGATGGAATCTCTCGTTGTAATGTACTGTTTCTCCAGGTCTTCAATATGTGCAGTTCTGATAGGATGTGGTAAGGTTCTACATATACTCGATAATGGGGATGTGTTTCTTATCCCCCTTCACCATCACTTCCATCAATCTTTCGAGCTCCTGGTCAATTTTTTCCAGGGTTGTCTCGCTCAATTTTCTATGGTAGTGTCTTGCCTGATTTTCCGAATAGCCAGCACAGTTAGATTTCCTGAATAACTTCCTCAGAGGGCATTTTACCTGAATAGGGTCGAGGGAGAGAGTTATGATCATCATTTCATGGTCGTTATTTGATGGAGGCCCCTTCTCTATTAGGTAGTTTAATTGTAGATCTGGGGTAGCTAGAACATTATCAGGCTTAGCTTCTCTTATGTTTGTATGTGTTTGAACGTAAATTGTTCCTAAAAACTTATCGTGACGCTGATTGGTCTTTTTTTGCAAAGTTTTTGTTTTAAAGCTACATGAATAAATTAAACTTAAAAGTGTCATTAAAAATCTGCATAATTCTCATTGGCTAAATTTTGTATAGCTTATGTGTACATATAATAGCTATATATAGAGCAGCATTCTGTGAAAAAAAAGATGACTGCGCTTGTCGCTTGGATTGTTCTCTGATATACTCGTTGTACGATGAAGTCAAATTCTTTGAAATTTGGACTGATTTTCATTCAAATGAGGTTGATTGTATACCGTTTTGTTTTACGTGACGGGATATTTTACCAGCAGTGATACGTTCTGAAGTGGCTATTTTCTCCTTGACCTGCCTCGATGGAGGCTAGTTGAGGGAAATATAAAGAAGGACTCTTCTGCCCTGCCTAAAGGTAAAGTTGCATTTTGTTCATTGGACACGCTTTTCCACCTTATCCACACCACTTTTCCTTATTTTCATAATGCATACCTAAAACTACATTGACAGCCAGTTACACACACCTACAGACTCGGGTACCCCCAGATTTACTCTCAAATTACTCACTTGGGTGTAATGGCGGAGAGATGAAGGAGACACGGCGTATTGCCCTGAGGACCTTGCTAGGCCGGCAAAAAATGGACAGGAGGAAGATCTTCGAGAGAATTTTACCGCGAGCTTAATATTGCCCTCATATGGCTAATTGATTTGCCAAATGGCTACGTGGCTATCTGTGCGAGGGAGACTGACATCGAAGCCCTCTCCTCCCCGCGTGCCTGGGGCTCCCTTCGGAAAATCGATCTCGCACCTCAAACACCGCCACAAATACGCACACATAGAGGTGTTATCTGCCGATGCCTCGACCCCTGGGTTGGAGGCCACTCGACCGACCAAATCACGGACGAGATTCTTCGGAATCATCAGTGGGCAAAAGTAGCCGAAGTAATCAAATTTAAAGACTTCACCCACGTTTTCAAAGTTGTCTTCACGGAAACCACAATGGCGATTAAAGCTAAAGAAAACGGCCTTCTCCTCTTTAATGTCCGCATCTGCCCCGATCAGATTGAGCGTGAGGAGTTCGTTGACCTGCAAATGTGCTTCAAGTGCTACAGGTACAACGAACACACTACCGCTACTTTCCCCAACGCTACACTTACAGTTTGTTCTGTGGGCGCCGGCCAAGACCATTCCTCGCGCGAATGTAAAAGTTGGTTCCAGAAATGCCTCAATTGTGATGGCCCATACAAAACCATGGCAATGCCCTGTAGATTAAAGAAAGAACACATACAAAAAGCAAAGGACAAAGGCAGAAAAGAGAAAGAAAAAAAGGCTAACGCCACCTACGCCAAGGTTGCCAAGGCTGCGGTCGCAGAGAGTAGTGTTGCCTCGGCACCTACGAGTACGTACCT
This sequence comes from Ceratothoa steindachneri, assembly GCA_963969495.1. NCBI lineage: Eukaryota > Metazoa > Arthropoda > Malacostraca > Isopoda > Cymothoidae > Ceratothoa > Ceratothoa steindachneri. Next base: position 49,878,596 of record OZ018338.1, on the reverse strand, counting down.
GCAAATCGAGAATGAGAAATCTACAAAATTTTGTGTTGCGAATATTATGCATACATTGCTAATCTGACCAAGCCTGACACCTTCGCGAAGGAACTAAACACCATGCTCGTGAATAACTGCATGGACAAAATGTGGTTCCCGGAAAACCCTCCGTCAAGCGAGGTTTTTCGAGTGAACCTCCAACCGCAGACCAAGAAGAGCGGCCAAAAAGCTCCGGACACGAGTAAATGCCCTTTCACGGGATCCTTGAGTGCAATCTATGGCTGCCCGGCAAAAGGCACAAAACTCACACACACACACCCAACTACCCAAACAAATGCACAAGTCGAGCGGAAGGAAGCTGCTGCTGTGAGGCCTAAGAAGGTTGAACATTCGTCCCACCCCAAAATGGCCTCGCAGTCACGTCTACCGACTAGGTTCTCGTCTTCAAAGAATTGGACTCCCAGGTACATGTACTACTCGAGGATGATAAACCTCAGAGTATATGATGCTGAAGGGAACCAGTTTCCTGACGACGCAGGCCCAGAAGATATTGTCGATGGCCTTATAGCCGGACAATACAAATGGGACTACAAGGCTGACATACCGGAAGATCCGGTAAAGTAGGCTCTCTTCCGCGACCTTGTCCAATTCTCAACCGACTCTTACGTTGTTCTCACGGACGCAGAGTTCCGTAAGAAGGGATCTGGCAAGGGGAAGAGTCCTCCGTCCTCCTCCAAAGTTGCTAAAGTTGACCTAGATTAGAACACTACTCGCCATAACACCTACACTACATTGCGAATGTAATATCTAAAGCTAGCCAAAAATTCTAAAAGACCTTACCTGAACGGTAACATCAACACAAATATGTAAAACTTAACGATCATGTAACCCATTTTTACAACTTTTCACCGAAATTTGATTAACCATAGTAGAGAGTTGTACTATTTACTACAAAGGCGTGAATGCCATTTCAATTTTGACACCCAGAACAACTCAACACGAGATTAACATCGCCAGAGCTACCTTTTGACCAGAAATTTATGCATCCTTGCTCCTGCGTGCTTTATTTTACTATGCTACCTACTTTTGCTGGAGATGCCCTTCTTCCATGGAAATATACTCACTTCAAACTTATACTAAACTTACCTTTAGCGTCCTTATCAAAACCTTTTAACCACTATACTCTCTTACTTTTGCTCTACTAATCTATAATTCCTAACTTGTTATGTTGAATGCCCAATGAAACAAAGATGAAGGCCGAATATTCGCTTCATACGCTCTGGTGACTACCTACGGATGAAGCATTTTTACTTGATTAGTAACGGACTTTGAGCAACGCCTACATAGAAAAGAGCCTATTCTGGAAGCCTTTTGGTGAATTTCGCTTCACCCTCCAAAAAGAGATAATACCATTTTTCATCGAGGATTCATAATTCAATGGGGGCTTAAGCACCTCACTGCTCCCGTACATTGCCCTGCGTGGAAACCTGCTCGGATGCCTGCCATTCATTGATTTCGTCTTAACTATGCTTGCCACCTAGACTGGCATAATTAAGAGCTTATGTTAAAACTGGTTTGAGGAGTAGCCCACAGTGGAAGAATAATTCAGAAATTATCTCGAAACTGGGGAATAACTGCGAGTCCCGAACGGAGGAGAGATCCTCATCACCTGGGGGACCCGGCCAGAATCATAGATGGAAGTAACACCCGTTTCTATGTAGTTGAATGCAGTTATGGCGCAAGTACCCGAGAGGGAGTGGCAAAACTTTGGCGGTCGTTGATTCAACAGCAACTGCATCAAGCCCACCATAATTCACCTCTCTCGAGGTTCCCATTCGAGATCCATCCCATCCATCCATCACCCATCATCCTGGTAGCAACCGAGCGGAGGACCAACTGGAAAATGGACGGGGGGCGTTTTTTCATCATTTTTTTTACTCGTTCACCAACATACCTGCATTAACCGCTATCTCCTTTACCACCTAATAACTTTTTTTTCACTCCAAACACCATAATTACACTTTGGTTTCAGAGAAGAAGAAATCACAAGAGGACTTAGTAGAAGAACGCGGAAGACTATGGAGACCCTCACTAAGAGGGTCCCCCTAAGGACCACCCCTGGAATGAAGAACCCAGAAAAAGGAATGTTTGTGACACTCTCTACCTCGAATTAAATGTGGCAATGGTGAAACTAATTGAAGTCTCATCTGGGTTCATCGCCTTATGTGCCAAGACAAAGGATGTGGACCAGCTCCTATCGGAAGAGAGCGCGAGGGTCCTCAAGAACAGCGGACTCGAAGCCAAAACCTCTCCACAAGTGGCAGCCAACCGAAGCATGACCTGCCGCAAAGCGGGAGGTTGGGTGGGTGAGCTTACGCCTGAGGAGCTCAAGGAGGAGATTACCAAGAGCAATTCATGGACACATGTTCGTGAAATAATAAAATTTCGCGAACACACCCACGTGTTGAAGATCACCTTCGCTACCACCGAAATGGCCACGAAATCAACACATAATGGAATACTGGTATTTAACATGAGAATACCAGGCGACAACATCCAACAACAAAATTTCAGTAGCATCCAGATGTGTTTCTTATGCTACAAACTAGAAGATCAAACTACCGCGACCTGTCTGGACAAGAACAAACTGTGGTGCAGTGAATGCGACACAAAATGACATCGGTTCGAAAAGTGTGAGAGCACTAAGAAGAAATGCCTTAACTGTATAGGGAAACACAGGACCATGGCCCTGAACTGCTAAAAACGCCGAGACATCATCAAAAGGAAGGAGGAAGAAGTGAAGAAAGCTAAGGAGATGACCTACGCAAACGCCTCAAAGAAAAATGGAGGAGTAAAGACTGCACCTGCATCTGCACAGAATAATATCACAGGAGATTTAAGTGCAAAGATACTGATCTGCATTACCCACGCAAATGTGGCTAATGCAGTGAAACCGGGTTGTTACAACCAGAAACTTACTGCACTCTTAAAAGCCAACAATCTCCCGTCAGTAATCATGCCAGCAGACCCTGAAGGCTCCAAGGTATTCAAGGAATTGTCATAAGAAAAAACAATGTCAAATCTGGACTGGAGGAGATCGTCGAAGCTCCCTCATCGGAGGAATCCGAAGAGGACAATGAAGAAGAAGAAGAAAAGGCTGAAAATGAGGAGGGATCCTCCTCTTCGGACAACGACGAGGGCCCCTACACCCGTACACGAGCTACGAAGAGCAGGTCCAAAACCCCGAGTCCTCCCCCGAAGAAGCAAAACCCTGGGCACAGTAAAACTGTCCAGTCAGCCCCCAAGAAGAATAAGAAGAAGCATAGGTAAAAACAATTCACCATGTTACAGAACGTACTGAAGATATTGGAAATTAATACCAACGGCTGGACGACGAAAGGAATTCTTTACGGAAATGTATTCAGGGAAATTGATGCAGACATCATCTTAATTTCAGAACACGGGATCGACACGCGTAGCGCAGAAATGAAAATCTGGACATACGATCTGCTGATCACGAATTATTCGCAGGAGCGGTTCGATGGTGCCGATAGTGCAATAAAGAAAGGGATTAAATACAATCATATAAGAAATCTAGACAAATCCTACCTCTCAATTGAAGTCAAACTTAACATAGGAAAGTTGGTTATTGCTACCGGATATCAACTGCCAAGGAGATACGTGTTACCAATTCACACACTCACTGGCCTATTTGATAGAAGAGCCCCACTATATTAATGGTGGATCTGAACTTCAGGTGCTGAGAATCCGGTTACAGGACCTTCTGTCCACCTATTTGTTGGAATGAAATATTGGCCAGCGAATAGGCCCCGACTTCCCTACTTTTGTCAGAGCAGGAAGTGCCACAAAACCAGACATCTGTCTGGCGAATCATTAGCTGCAGTTCAATTATTATATGGAACCAGTCTAATTACCATGTAGTTACCATATAGGGATCCTACTCACTATCAACAGGTACCCTATACAAGTTCCAGCTGTAGTTAGAAAGAACTACAAAAGAGCAGACTGGACCCGGTACGCGCGCCTCTCGAGGCCTACGATCCGCCCAACTTGGACGAGGCACTCGACGACCTTAATAACCATCTCATCAACGCAGATAGGGCTTGTATCCCTAAATCCGAGTATAGGACCATCTCTGCCTACAGTTGAACAGAATACATCAATGATTTATACCGTGAGCTGAAATTATTGTATAAGATCAACATCAGGAACGAAGTAAAGAAGTCAAAGAAGAACTCGGTCACGAAGCAACTCCAAAAGATTTGGGGAAAAAAATCAGAAGTCTCAAAGGATAAACTGGGAAGAAGAAGATCGAGCTACAAAAAGAACATCGAAACGTCAAAACGGAAGAAGGAAGAATTGAAGAGTTATTCTGAAGTTATTGGGAAAAAATCTTCAGTATAACTGAGGAGGAAAACGAATACTATGACCTAGATTTTGAAAACAACATAATAGAAGAGCTTAACGAACAAATACACAAGACGCACCCTCACCACTACGTGGGTAGACAGCACGACGCAGACGCTGAAAATTACCAAAGAAGAATACTCGGCGTGCTCCGCTCATTCCGACAAAAAGCCTCAGGGCAATCGGGGCTTACAAAGTTAAACTTTTTAAAAGCATCAGCCAATGTCATCGAAGGGAGGAGAAGGATATATAACACCTGTCTGATCACTGGATACTTTCCAGATGCTTATAAAACAGCTAAGATGATTTTCTTGCCAAAGCATGGGAAGGACCCGAGGATGAGAGAGAGATACCGGCCGAGTTCACTCCTGGAACTTGGGGAAAACTCTTCAAGAAGATCCTTCAGCCAAAGACTGGTGTCTCATTTAGAGGAGAACTGCCTTTACAACCCGTACCCGTATGGTTTTCATGAAAAGCAAAGTAAGAAGATGGCGATAAAGGTCATTGCAGAAAAGCTAGCCCAATCAAAATGGGAAAGAATTTACTTGGACATTGTTTGTCGGGATGTATCAAAGGCGTTTGATAAGGTGTAGCAACGGGAAATGCATTACAAGATCTTACAAATGGGCCTAAGTGAAAACTTAAAAAGGACTCTCTGTGACTATTTATGGAAAGAGCGGCGTACATCAGTTTAAAGTGCACGGAGGTACCAAAGTTCCGCCCACTGCGAGCCTCCCGCAGAGGAAGGTGCCTGTCCCCCACCCTCTACTTTAATTACACTGCTGATGTCCCAGCCCCTGTGAGCCCCATTCGCCTCAACATTCAATTCGCCGATGATTTCACCCAGATAATTACTTGTCCATGGAAGAATGCGCCTTGGCAAGCTCGTATGACAGCAGCAGAAATTAAAAACCTCAACACCTACGAGGCCCGGTGAAAGATCCGCGCCAACCAGCAAAAGTTCAAAGTAGTCCCCATAGGCAGGAGACCTCTCTACGACGTCAGGGTTGGGTATAGAAGTTATCCCTACACCACCGAGTGCAATGTACTCGGAATAAAGATTACGTCAACTGGGTACAAGACGCACGTCCAAGAGAGAATAACTGAGGCCACTGATGCAGTCAAAACTCTATATATATTCAGAAATCTTCGTGAAAGCAATAAGAAAAGGATCTACAATGCACTTGTAATATCAATGCTGCTATACCCCGCTTCCGCCCTCTCATGTGTCCCGAAGACACAAAAGAGGAAACTACAAGTGTTGCAGAACAAATGTATTTTCCTTAATTACAGGTACATACAGACGAGAAAAAAGATGCCAGGAAGAGCTACACCGGGAGGCGGGAATAAGTTCCATTAACGTTGTCATAGAAGAACGGACAAAGAATAGGCAGGAACTGGTTAATCGAAAATTGGACGATGATATCGTCCAAATGATTAACCAGAACATAAGAGGCATAAATGGTGCCAGATTTCCGAGCTCCGCTGGGCTTTTAGCTGACGGAGCAAAAGTGTCGTTTTACGCATGAAAATAACAATGTTTTTACCCAGACCCCCCCAAAACGATCACAAAACTAGATTACTTAATTATGAAACCTCACCGATTTCTACAATAATGCATCGATGAAGACCCAAAAATACCTAAGAAGGCATCCAAGAAAAAAACAAAAGACACGATTTACACTCACTACAAGATATACAAAAAACAAAGACACTAAGCACAACACTAAAGTGATTAAAGTCATTTATTACCACAACAGCAAATGCGCATATCATATCCAAGAACACTATTTTTTTTTAAGCCAAATGGCTTGAACGCCATATTATATAAACTATCTCAAAGACAACAAAGGAACCACAAAACAAAAAATATTTAAAAGCGATAGGCCTGATCACCAGGCTCTTAGCATCTCTTTGCGCCCTACCACGCTTCTTTCTCTTTTCACCACTTTTCTATTTTCCGCTATATGTCCCCACACCCTTTCTTTATCCCCTACCCACACTTACACACTTACAACAATGGAATTGAATTGAAAAAAATATAGTATTAGCAGTTATTATTCTAGATGCAATAAGTTATCCTTACCGTTTGCCTTTTGGAGATCTGTTCCTGCAATTTACAAAGGAATAAAGAATCCAGTTGAAAATTTATTTTTATCTTAAGGAAGCGCCTTTGCTCAATTAACCCAGCCTGCTACACGAGAAGAGCTTCCCTTTTCGTACTTTACATAAAAGAGTCTCATATCGTCTAAATACCACATACCTCTATCTTTTCATGTGAAAATAGGAATTGACAAGGCTTGGATAAAACTAAGGAGCGTAAAATATGATTAAAATAGAGGGCAGTGAGTAGGTAACTAGGGTACTAGATTTTAGAGGAAAGGCCAGCATCTTCCAGGAATTATACTAAGTAGGGCTTAACATGGGGGGAATCTCCGAGAATAGAGGAAATTGTGGGGTGAGGACCAAAGTACTTCTTTCGATGGGCAGAGTATCGCGGGCAGGTGATTAAGATGTGTTGCACTGAGATGAGAGAATAACACTTCTCGCAAGATGGTGGTTCTTCGCTAGCCATTAAGTGTCTGTTGGTGAAGCGACAGTGGCAGATTCGCAGGCCGCACAGCATAACTTCATGCCCTCTGGTGGAGGAGTAGGATGTTAGCCATGGGGAAGCATTTTTCCTAAGTTAGAATAGGTTAGGGTGTACAGAGGAGTTCCAATATCGCTCTCATTCTTCTCTAATTAATTTATGGATGAGGTCGATCTAGTCTCGGTGGAAGATGGGCGATTCAGGTATGGACGGTGCAGTATGGAGGGCGGCCTTCTTAGCTTCTAGGTCAGCAATTCATTTCCCTGGATGTTTGAGTGTCCGCGAAGCCAACAAAACGATATAGAGTACGAGCGTCCGGTCAGGGGGTGTATAGTTTCCATTATCCATATGGATACAGAGTGGCGAGGGAGCAATCGCTGAAGGAAAGTCAGCGCACTCATAGAGTCTGAAAATATGGTATATGAATGGGCGATGGAGACCGAGGGCGTGTACGGCTTTTTGATGGCTACGAGTTCTGATGAGAAGAGAGATGCTGTAGGGGGTAGGGTAGAGCGTAAGGTGTGAGGGGGAAGGACCGCGGTACTTCCAGTCCTTGTATCAGTTTTCAACCCGTCGGTATAAATAGGTGTTTTCCGTGGTGAGCGTCTGCGTGCTCTTGGAACATGGCTCGTTGAGCTGCGGTTGGTATTGAATCATTGGAGACTGTCAGAAAATGTTCACAAAACTGAGCACCCAAGCGAGTCCGCGGGAGTAGCGTAGGTGCTCTTTCCAGAGCAACAGAGAGGTTTCGAAGCTCGAGTTTTTCTATAAACTCTGTTATACGTAGGGTGGATGAATAGAAGGTACGAGGGCGAATCTCTGGTGGAGGTGTCATAGAGCAGAGAATTCGAACGAGTTTAGAGTGCATACGGAGGAATCTGATGAAGAATCGGAGGGAATATTCATCGCGGCGAGACGAGAGGGCAAGGAATCCTGTTTGAGCATAGAAAGAGATCACAGAGTAGGACTTGAATACTCCTGTAGCAAGGCGGAGGCTTCGGTGATGTAGCGAGTTCAGTTTAATCAGCATGCTTTTGGAAGCTGAGGCATATAGGTGGCAGCCGTAATCAAGTTTTGACAGAAGTGATCTGTGGATCTCGAGGAGGGTGCGGCGAGCAGCTCCCCAGTGTAGCTTTGATAAAGAGGCCATAGGGGCAAGTTTTGGCGCACATCTTCTCATAAGGTTTTCAGTATGATATCGTCGCTATGTCATATGATGATCGAATATAAGACTTAGGAATTTAGTATGGTGGCAAATCTTAAAAATTTATGTTTTTATAAAGAATTGATCGCAATTATAAAAAGAGGAGTGCTAAGCACGATTTTTTGGGGACATCCTCATATTATACGAGCTTCAAAGAGCAGGAGCTTTGAAGATCGACACAGAAAGAGCGGTCTGCCAGGCAGTTGTATATAAACAACGCCAAGGGTCCAGGAAGTCTCATGTCGTATAGCTGTTGTAGAATCAAGATCAGCTCAGGCTGACTCCAATTGTTCGAGGAAAGATAATACTTTCTCCCTTGGCTTGAGTTAGGTAGGCTGGTTAAGAGGATCGATAGGGATTAGCAGTAGGAAAGGAAATCCCAAACGGCGGAATTTGGGACTCTTTATTTAGAGCGTAGAACTCGGGTTGCTTCGGCGTAAGGTGAATTCAAAACGGGCGTGTCGTGTATTCCGTCAAGCCTATACCTCGTTTTAGGTTGGTATCTTAATTTTCTGCGACTCCTAATGCGACTATGAGTGTAATTGCGAAAGTGCCCGTGACTCTGATTGACTGAATTACTGTAAGACTATCCTCTCGGTCTACCCAAGATGATTTTGTTTGAGCGGAGCCTCCTTCACTCCGCGCTTGCCACCAAGTTTGTTTGAGCAACTGACCTTTTTGCATGACTGTGGAAATCACTTTACTTTGTTTTACTGTGTATTTATGCGTACATGAGCACAGGTTTGCTAACGTTTCGAATTCATTCTCTTCGCCTTGACTTTTGAGGGCAACATATAGATTGTTTACATGGACTATTGTTATAGGTTCTCTGTTACCAAAGCTATACATTATGATTTTACGGACGTGCCTGTTACAAGCCTTCATAAGATTCACATGATGCTCATGTGTGAGGCCTCATTATCAAACCTATTCTACCTTGCACATTAGATGTATTGTCTGCTGTTTCATTAGACCCAGTTATGAAAGAGGATGACGTTACCAAAGCTTCCAAGTCAGCTTTTTGGTAGACCCAATATGGTCTTGGAAAGATGGGGGGAAAGGGTAATAGGTCTAGGAGTAGAGGTTAATGATCATTTCTACGCAGGTCATTAAATACTCTGAAAAATTGATCGGGTGGGAAGTCAGTTGAGCACAGACAGGTATCTATGTGGGTAAAAGAGTTTATCTGGGGATAATGATCATTTCTACGCAGGTCATTAAATACTCTGAAGAATTGATCGGGTGGGAAGTCAGTTGAGCACAGACAGGTATCTATGTGGGTAAAGGAACCTGTCTGGGGATGATAATGGCTAAGGGTCTTCGTCGTTAAGGACTTTTAGGTCTTGTTGTAAGAATACGTCTAGGGCAACATGTCATTTTCTGTTATTTATGACATCATACCAGTACAGGTTACGAGCATTAAAGCCTCCAGTTAAAAGGAATGGTTTCGGGAGTTGAGAGACAAGTTCATTTAGGGAAGCAAAGGTGATTGGCTTGGAGGGTGGGAGGTAGATTGAGCACACAATTAAGAGCATAGAGTGGTGAAGGTGAACAGTGAGGGCATTAAGGTTTGTACGGAGGGGGGAGGGGGCAATGGTATATCCGTGCGGATTAGGAGGAGGTTACCATAAAATTTGGGTAATAGTAAGCTGACATGGCAGTATCCGGCAGGAGAAAAGTAAGAAGATTCTAGGAGCAGTGTTTTACTGAGGCAAACCACTTCAGGGGAAAAACTGTTTTAAGAGGAGCTGCAGCGAACCATAATTGACCCAAAGTCCGAGGATATTCCATATGAGACAGAAGGGTTGAGGACGTTGTAGCGTTAAACGTTGAGTTAGGCAAAGGGGCGGGAGTAGGTTTCATCCGTATTAGTCCAGACGTGCTCAGAGAGGGAGCGATATATTATCTGTGGGTGCATCACGAGCGTGGGTCAAAAGGTTTAGTGGCGATTGGTGGATAGTTTTCCTTGCGGTCGGAGAAGAATCTGAAGAGGAGGATATCGGGTTATAGGGTGCTATATTGGCAGCTGTATAACCCGAAGGCAGATCATAATCTGTATCAGGGAGGTGCGGTTAGGTAGTACGAGGGGCATAAGGCAAGGTGCTGAGTCGGCCAAGTGATCACATGACTGACAAGGTTCAGTAGTTTGGGTAGTCTTGGTGCTTTTATTTGAGCATGGCGATATCCGAGTGGTATAGTTATCGGTACAGTGAGGAGAATCTGGTCTACTGATTCAATGTAGTTTAGCGAGCAAGAGGTCTACAAGATCTCTCTCGTCGGGTGAAGGTATTTTCTCGCATAGTGTGCTTTGCGAGGGGCTATACGAGGTATATGATTTTATGTCGTAAAGCGACGTTTCTTCTGAGGAGCTCATTGTTGCTCCAGGCGAGGGTGGGGCTTCATCTTCGAGTCGGGTACGTTTGTCGTTGCAGATCAAAAAGAAGGAATCGGAGAGAGAAGGTGAGCGCTTACGACCTCCACCTTCCTCACAATTAACCCGAACGGGACTGAGGGATTCACTATAGGGGGCGACATTTGGCAGTAATAACTTGCGATGAGGAGGGACAGGGTAGCGGCTTAGTCGCGGCAGAAGCAGCTTTCATACAGAGTAAACCTGTCGTTGAAGGGTTGTACGGTTCTAGAGGTAAAGTCTAGTAGGCGGCCTTCCGCGTCATCACGACGCTAGAGATTGCGAAGAAAGCAGTCGCGTGGTCCGAGATTGCGGTCCCATCCTCCTAGAGAACGGAACGGGGGTCCTGCGAGAACTTACCATGAATCCTTTTGACTCGCTTCCACACCTCTGCTAGAAGGGTCTTCCCGTTAAGTGAAGAGCGGTGGGCGTGCTTCGAAATATACCGGGACCTAGCCCTAGCCCTAGCCCGACGAAATTCACTAATAGTGAAGTCATTCGGGTGGCGCTTATAGCGCATTTAGGCATAACACTTTTGTTTGAGGGCCGTCTCATACTCCGCTCAACACCACGGGAGTGTTCAGAGTGCAAAACGGCCAGACGTTCTAGGAATAGTAACTAGGCACACGGCAATGAGGTTGCCATAGAAGAACTCAACGGCCTCATCAACCGACCTAAACTCCTCGACTGAGATAGAAAAATCAGTACTTTCTTGAAATGCGGACCCACCGCGGTGGGCTCTTGGGTGGTTGTGGCCCATAAAATGATAATCTAAATGGGAAAGTGATGAATACCATGGAGGTCATCCACCAACCCCCACCCAAAATCAGGTTGTTCATCTGGAGAGCACAAACATAGATCGAGGCAGGAAAATAAAGAGGTTCTCGGGCAGTGATGCGTAAACTCATACACATTTTGGACACCTCTCTCCAGCTCGTCTATCAGGACGGCAAGGACTTGACCCCGAGGATTAATCGAATAGTCTCCCCAGAGGGGTTGTCTACCGTTCAGATGTCGGGGCAAGAGAAAGGGCAGGGGGGCACTCATCCATCATGGTCTCCTCCATAAAGATAGCTAACACGAAACGGGAGACGTGCATGCGCATCTTCTCCCAGTTGGCCCGGAGTCCGCGGGAGTTCCAGTGAAGGAATATACCCTCCAGGCCTAGCTCGAAGGAGATGCAGGGGCCCCGTTCGAAGAGAATATTCTCACGGGAATGGCCATATACTTTCCGGAGGCAGAACTCCGGACGCTGTCGTCCTCTCTTAGGGGGGAACAATGGCCCATCCCCCATTCAGCCCCGATTGTCGATAGTTGGCTGAGAAGAAGGTCAGCATCTACCCTGTAAAAATAGAGGCCGAACAAAGAAAGTTGTGGGAGAGGTTGTAGGGGAAGTGGAAAAGTAGGAGAGAAACACAGGCTGTCTGAAAGGAGAAGAGGCTGAGCTGGGGCCGGACGTGGTGCTGAGTTCTGTTAGCACGGTGGCTAGGAGAGCAAATCGCTGTGCCCCTTACGGGGTGGCAGATTGGAATATCTTACTTACGAAGAATTCACGTAATCCATACCTTCAGATTAGGAAGCGATCTTTTTTGCTGTTTGAAGAAGGAGAAGAAGCTTTTTGATGAGACTACGACTGTCAGACAAGACCTTGACCAGACTCTAAACAGAAAACGTTCTTTTCTATGCTATCTAACCTCTTAGGGCGAGTCGGTTTAGGAAAGCTAAGTCTCAATAGCTAGCCATCCTAGCAGGAGCCATATCTTAACCGGACGGCTAACTCGGCGCAAGCTGAAGCTTAGCCCGGGACGAGTCAGACCCGTGTGAGCGGCGGACTAGCTACCTCAGATCTACAATTAAACTACCTAATAGAGAAGGGGCCTCCATCAAATAGCGACCATGAAATGATGATCATAACTCTCTTCCTTGACCTTATTCAGGTAAAATGCCATCCGAGGAAGGCATTCAGGGACGCTAACTGGGCTGACTATTCGAAAGATCTGGCAAGACAGCAGCAAAGAGACTTGAGCGAGGCAACCCTGGAAGAAACTGACCAGGAGCTCGAAAAATTGATGGAAGTAATGTTGAAGGGGGATAAGAAACACATCCCCATTATCGAGTATATGTAGAACCTTACCACATTCTATCAGAACTGCACATATTGAAGACCTGGAGAAACAGTACATTACAACGAGAGATTCCATCGAACGCAATGTGTCCCAGAGAGGTGACAGGGCAAGGCTACAACGGATAATAACCGACCTGATATCGGCAATTGCCTTGGAAAGAAACGTAAGGTAGGACAGATTCATAGAGGCTTTGGACACCGAACTAAATCCTACAAAACTGTGGCCGAAATCAATATTGCCAGAGGGAAGAGAAAAACCAAGACCAGAATCGTGTTCCAACAAGAAGGAGGCGAGGCAAAAGAGCCCCAAGAGATAGAAGCGGCATTTAGAGAGCATTGGAAGGGAATCTTTGACAAGTCTCGCAAAGAAAATGAGAGCTTTGACAGTGACCATGAATTAGGAGTAGTGGATGAATTGGAACTTCATCGCCAGGAAATCGTCCCAAACAACAACACCTCACCGACGCTATTAGCATAACAAAGCATTGTACCGATTACCTTTCAAGAGCTAAAAAAGACGCTCTAGGCCACCAAACAAGGGGTACCCGGTGAATAATAGAACTATTCAACGCCACATTAAGCGCAGGATATTTCCCAGACACTAGGAAGAGGGAAAAGATAATTTTCCTGACAAAACCCGGAAAACCACAGAACAACCCAAGGAACTTTACAACGATTACTTTACTTGAGACTTTGGCAAAATTACTAGAAAGAATGATCAACGACAGGCTAGTTAAACATCTAGAAGAAAGAACACAAATTCTTAACCACCAGCACGGGTTCAGGAGGAATAGGAGAAGCGAAACGGCCCTGGCTATACTAGTCGAAACAATCGCCAAAGCTAAATTCAGCAAGAACTATACAGATGTTGTATTCAGGGACGTCCAAAAGGCTTTTGATAAAGTCTGGAGGATCGGCCTTAAGTACAAAATCCGGAGATTGAGGTTACCATCAGTCCTAGTCAAGTGCCTGTGCGATTATGTCACGGACAGGTCAGCTTATATTTCAGTGGAGGGTTACGACGGCCCAAGCTTTGAATTCCCTCAGGGGTTCCCCAGGGGAGCTGCCTAAGTCCAACTGCATATAGTATTATAGTATCTTCACAATGGATTTACCAAGGCGAGTCAACGAGTCTACGAAATATATACAATATGCCAATGACCAAATAATCAAGAACAGCGCATATAGGCATCCTCCGACAATGGCAAGGATTACAGCGGCCGAGATTACTAACATAAATGAGTTTGAACGGCAATGGAAGATCCGTAAAAATGCAGATAAATTTTCAATCATATCAATAGGAAGAAAAAAAAACCTCCACAGTGTAGATAGAAGAAGAAAGATATAGATATGAAAATGAAGGAAAGGTACTCGGGCTAAAGATCAGCAGACACGGATTTGGAAAACATAGCGAATGCGCACTTAATTAAACTATTTCAACTTCTAAATCTTAGCGTCGAGAATAAGAAGAAGATTTACAATGCAATATGTAAAGCTTCATTGTTATATCCGGCTATACCGTTAAACAGATTGCTCAAAACCAACTCTGTGAAAATCCAGAGAATTCAGAACGCTGCAGGGGGTTTTGGGGCTGCATGCGCAATATATAGCCTTTAAGGCTACTTAGCCTCTTCACTCTAATTTTTGGCGCATTACCTGCTCGTCGTGCCCCTGCTCATACAGAAATTGTGTCCAACGACCGAGTGCCTGGCGGTATAACCTGGCTGGGCAGGTGGAGCTCATAGTCTTGGTTGACATTCCACCTAGGAGAGGGACAACTCTGACTCTAAACCCGGGCAGATGTCGCTCGTTAGCCATGGTAGGCACCCCGTAGAGGGCGCGGTGATTTGCCTTTTTGGCCGCCGTGCTGACGGGCATCAGCGCCCCGTCCGGCCCCAGCCTAGCCACTTCTCCCCCTTCTGATAACAACCCTTTAGCCTTATCTGGCAATTTCTTTCCCAACTCTACTACTCCCTCTCTTCAAAGTCTTTGTTCCGATGGGATTGGACTTCTCTACTCGCGTTCGAGCCTGTGCTAATTCCGGTCGGCGAGAGGTCTGATTCTCGGGAGTCTGTCCTGGCTTGATCCCCCCATAAATACCTGCGGATTATTGGGGCTACCAAACCATCCCCTTCTTCCCCCTTTTTTGGCCGCCAAGAACATGTAAAACTTAACAGTTGGCGTTCGGTTCGCGGGACCGAGCCGTGGCCGGGGTGGACTAGGAAAGGGTTAAGACCCACCAGGTATATCCTGCATGGTCCGCCAGGCTTACCCTGAGGTCACCTGGCGGTGAAGTCCATGGCCACCTCTGTAAGTGGCCCCGCGCCCGCGCCTACACGCCGACTGCGTCGTTTAGAACCTGCCCGTTGTCTGCGCCAATGGGCATTCGCGGGGTTAATGGAAACCAAGCAATAGGCTTTTCTCTAGAGTCTCCGGTCCGCTCGTTTAGTGGATCTGTCAAGACGGTACTTTTGTGGGCGGTAGATTCCTGTTCATGTTCGAACAAATTCTTTAACACATCCCTCTTAAAAACCCCAATGAAACCAGCAAAGAATGTCTTAAGCTGCGCATCCCCTCCTCTTTCCCCACCCCCCTTACTTCCCAGTCTATCGAAGAAAATGGATACAAACCTACTAACTCGAGGAAAGAAAAGAACACAAGACGTGGATAAACTGGTGGGAAAACTTTAACCACAAGATCGTCCCCAAAAACAACTGCACAAATAGAAGAAAATTGCATAGAAACGAGCAAAGTCTCAGGAAATCGAAATTCACCACCGCAAAAACGAACAAAGTCGGTAAGAAATCCGCCGGAAGTTTCAAACTCCCAGCAAGCAGCAGGTCCAGGACGATCCACCAAACCGTTACCTGAACTGCTTTCACTGCAGGTACTCCCAGGACAATTTGTTGATCGATCTTTCAGAAGATTTTACCTAATAAGACCAGAAAGCCAACAAACAAACCTAATGAAGACATGCATCGTCAAACAGAGTAAAGATTTCCCCAAACTATTTCAACTTCCCAGATCACAATTTCCACCTCTCGCCTCAATCAGATGGTAGTATATTAGTCGAAGTTAAAACAAAAGAGCAAGCGGAAAAAACCTTATTATTAAAAGAACTGGCAGGAGATAAGGTAATAGTAACAGCACATCGCTCCTTTAACATGCGTAAAGGCGTAATAATAGAACCAGACTTCGCCCAATACTCAGAAGCGGAATTAATTGAAGAATTAAGAGAGTACTCTGTCACTCAAGTACACATAGTACATAAAACTATCAACAACAGCAAGATACCAACGAACACTTACTTCGTATCATTTTACCTAGATATCCTACCAAAATATATATATTTAGGATGGCGCCGCTTCACGGTTAATGAATTTAAACCTAGCCCCAGAAGATGCTACTACTGCCAGCCTTTTGGGCACTCTACAAACACCTGTCGTCGCAGGAATCAGGGCTTTGCGCCCACCTGCGTCAACTGCGCAAATGCATTACACCCTAAACAAATCGAAAATTGCCCAACAAAATGTGTAAACTGTGGAGAGCCCCACCCAGCATCAAGCAAAAAATGTAATGTCTACAAATTCGAAGAAGAAGTAGCATCCATACGTGAAAAAGAAAGACTAAACTTTAGAGATGCCAGAGAAAAGGCACAGACCTCTATAGGAACAAGAGGAAACTCTTATGCCTCTGTAGTTGAAATGAGCAGAGTGACCAGACCCCCATACCACGGGGTTAAAGCAAGAACTCAACCCCCACTTCCCGAGGAGCCTGCACCACAGGCCCCGAATATTGAACTCCTCTACCCCACGCATATGGTCAACAATCGACCATCTCCCCCGCCCCCCCAAAAGCAGTTGCCGCATCGCGAGGCACCTGCACCCGATACCTCTATGCTAAACCCCATCCCTAGCAGAGAGGTAAACCTAAAATCGCAATCACAGCAAATCCCTAAGCACATCGACCCCCACCCCGAACAAATGGACACTCAGGTTATACCAGAGATCGTCTGCCCACAACCTTGGTCACCCCGTGACAGCATTTTGCCACCACCAATCAAAATGCCTACCACTGACATCATCTACGAAGAGAAGGTAGAACAGGAAAAAGAGACCCAAGACCCACGTGGAACAGACCTCGTCCCCACCAAACAAATTGAAGCTCGAACCATACCTCCAACGAGCCACCTCCCTCACCCACCAACAGAAGCAAAAAAAAAGATAATCTGTCCTCCTATTATTGACGGAACACCAACACCGCCTCTAACAGTAGATACCCAAGACACAAACAAGAAAAACGGTGACAAGAAGAACCAAAACCTCAAAGACCAGTCCTCACCAGACTCCAGTGGCCACAGGGCCCTAATAAACCAATGGGCACCACGACCTCCGCAAAAACCAAATTGCTTACTTCTCGAACCAAACCAAAAGAATAATGAAAAAAATCCAGTGGAATATCCGCGGAATCAGAGCCAACTGGGAAGAATTAAGGCTTCTTGTAGCGGACGAGACCCCCGCCAGCGTCTGTCTCCAGGAAACCATGTTGAGAATACATCCACCACGAAAGCTACCGAATTACAGTTGCGTAACCACTTTAATACCAAATGATGGCAGAACATCCGGCGTCTGTGCCATATACATCCATCAAAATGTCCCCACATTACCCATCAGATTAAATTCACCTTTGAAAACAATCGCCGTGACCATGTACATCAAGAAACGATACACGATCGCAAATGTCTACCTCCCACCCACAGGGCCCCTTCCAGTCACCGCCTTACGAGACTTGATCTCGCAACTACCAACTCCATTCATTCTAATGGGGGACTTTAACAGTCGTCATATTGAGTGGGGCGACAGAATATGCAACGCCAGAGGAAACGAGCTATCAATGCTAATAGGAAACCAGCAACTTGGAATCATGAACCAGGGCGAAGGTACTAGATTTAACATACAAACAGGTACCCTATCAGCATTAGATCTGGCCCTCTGCTCACCCGACACCACAGCGGACTTTGAATTGAGAATCTTGGATGACCTAAAAGGAAGCGACTATTACCCGATCATCCTCTCCTCAGACGAGGGTTTACCCACCTCAAGTATACCACGATGGAGACTGGACCAAGCAAACTGGATAAAATTCAACAAAATCACTGATATCCAAGTTGATGACATCCCGGAGACGGAGGAAGCGCTGGAAATCTTTATATCCATTGTATATCAAGCAGGTAAAACATCCATTGCAACCAGCTCAGGACATCCCAGTCAGAAATCTACCCCATGGTGGAGCCCAGAATGTTCTGCCACACTGAAAGAACAAAGGAAAGCCTACCGAACATACAAACGATGGCCAAATCCGACGACTAAAATGGAATTTAATAAAAAGAGAGCTAAATATAGATACATACTTAAACAAAGCCACCGGAAATCATGGAGAGCTTATGTCTCCACGATAAACTCTAAAACCCCCATCCACCGCACATGGAGCAAAATCCGAGGGATGCTAGGTAAACCCAGCCGAGACCCTACCCCCGTACTTCGGATAAATGGAAACACTATCTTAAACCCAATCGATGTAGCAGACACGCTAGCGACTCACTTCGACAAAATATCAAGTAGAGCGAACACAACCCCCGAGTTCGCCCAATACCGGTTGGAGAGGGAGTGCTCACCTCTAAACTTCGCATCAAAAGAGTACAAATCTTACAACGAAGAATTCAGCAAAAAAGAGTTCGATACAGCTCTTGCATCATGTAGAGACACTGCTCCAGGCCCAGACAATATACCTTATGCAATGCTACGCCACCTAGGGGAAGGGGATAAACGCTTCTTCTTAGATATATTCAATAAAATATGGATGGAAAATGCCTTCCTAGACACCTGGAGAAGGGCTACAGTTCTAGCTTTCCGGAAACCAGGAAAAGACCCAACCAGTCCCCAAAACTACCGCCCAATTGCTCTAACCTCCTGCATATGTAAGCTCATGGAAAAAATGGTGAATGTACGCTTAACATGGTTTCTTGAAACGAAATCCAGCGTATCCCCATCGCAGTGCGGATTCCTAAAATTTCACTCAACCACGGATGCCCTTATCCGTGGAATCGGCGATATGTAACGCATTCGCCAGGAAACAGCACGTAGTAGCTGTTTTCTTCGACCTCAAAAAGGCATATGATACATCATGGCGTTATGCCATCTTAAAAGCCCTCGAAAAACCTCGGATTACGCGGACAACTACCAATTTTCATCCAAAATTTCCTAACCAACCACACCTTCTCTGTAAGATTAGGTAGCGCGAAATCCAAATCATTTATACAAGAAGAAGGCGTTCCACAAGGCAGCGTCTTAAGCGTACCCCTGTTTGCTATAGGAATCAATGATATCTCACAAAACCTCCATCAAGACATTAAAACCAACCTTTATGTAGATGACTTCTCTATCTCCCTAGCAGGTTCCGAAATGGCAACTAAGGAACGTCGACTCCAGATCGCCATCAACAACATCACGAGATGGTCTACTACCCACGGCTACCAATTCTCAGCTGAGAAGACCAAAGTGGTCCACTTCTGCCGTGTAAAAGATGTATTAGGGAACCTGACCTATACCTATACCAAAAGAGGATTGCAGTCGTTGAGAGCTATAAATTTCTAGGACTAACATTTGACAGAAGGTTGACATGGGAACCACATATAAGAAGCATTAAAAACTCTTGTAAGAAAGAAATGAACGTCCTACGTACAGCATCACGCCACGACTGGGGAGCTGATCGCGAAACACTTCTGACTCTCTACCGCTCTTTAGTGCGACCAAAACTGGACTACGGATGCGAGATCTACTCCTCTACTTCTAAGAGGCGCCTTGCACTCATCAACACTGTGGCGAATGAATGTCTCCGCATGGCTACCGGAGCCTTCCAATCATCACCCATACCGAGCCTACAATGCGATAGCGGGGAGACACCACTAGACCTCCGTAGGATGGAACTCTCTCTACGCCTCTGTAGCCACATTCAGCGACTCCCAACATCACCGACTTCGACCGCCATCATGAATGACTAAATGGATAATATTTTTACAACACGCCTAACTCTCCCACGACCATTTGGAATTAGAGTGCGACTATGGATGGAGGAAATCGGAGTAAGGATGAACCCCATCCATTCACTTGCTTTCCCAGATAGTCCATTTTGGAAATCAACTTTAATGATATGCCATGGTAACATAATAAAACAATCAACAACTACTCCCCTGGGAGAGAAAATTCAATTCCTTACTCACGCAGCAACACATATGGGTATACATATATACACCGACGGATCAAAATTCATAGACGGAACAGGATTTTCGGTGATATCAAATAACTACACGTTCTCTGAAAAACTACCCCAAAGATTATTAATCTTCACTGCCGAGTGCTATGCCTTAAAACATGCAGTACATTGGGCATACAATAACCCAACATCAGATGAATTCACAATCTTCACCGACTCCTTCAGCAGCCTACAAACATTAGAACGAATGACAGACATCCATCTAATTCTGTTAGAAATAAGAAACTACGTATATAAAGCAGCATGCGAAAGAAAGAAAATTTCCTTTTGCTGGGTCCCAGCACACGTAGGGGTAGCTGGAAATGAGCAAGCTGATAGAGCGGCAAAAAATGCCGTCGTTCGTCCAATCAGGTCCAATGATATCCCAATACCATATGAGGACTACATCATTTCAATAAAGGCCGCCATTCGGGAAAACTGGATGGCCAGATGGGCAGATTTATACGGACAAAATAAGATGCGACACATTTTCCAAAAATTATCGCCATGGAAGCCTCGAAAACTTACCCGCCGGCAAGAGGTATCAGTATACAGACTACCCCTCACAATTGCACATCTCATCGCGGAATGCCCAACCTATGGAGAACTCCGACGAAGATACATACCCATCGATGGTGAGGGTACCCTCGATATCCTAAGATTTGCACTAACAGCTGAAAATATCCGCCCTGGAAGCGGAATCATCCGCTACCTCGAGGAGACGGAACTATTAAAGAAGCTATAGATTGGTCTACAGTAGCACAATCTAAATTTTAATGAATTTTAATTATTTTAACACATTATCATACCATTTATTCATCTAGTACTTCAATCATCACTGCATAATCACAACCTCATGATATCAGACACAATTTTTATAACTCGTGCTTAAAACCTTTACTACAAAACAAATTACGCTGCAATCACCTCGCAGTGAGCACCAAGGGACTTGTAAATAATCCATCCATCCATCAGAACGCTGCAGTCTACATCATTATTAACACCAAAAGGTGAGAAAGAAGAAGGTTAAGATACTTACACGGAGAAATAGGCCTCCCGGCCACAAACGAGTCCCTTCACTATAGAGCCTGTAAAGTATGGGACAAACTTGAACCCATTTTAAGTGAAGAGGAGAAAAGATCACTAGAAATCCCACAAGAACACCGAATAAATAACAGGAATATTTAAGAGCGTGAAACCCGATAGGGGCTAAGAACCGCCCCCAGTATTTCCAGCTTAGATGAGATTGCAGAAAAAACGAAAAAATGGTAATCAAGAATATCTGCAACAAGCAGGAAAAATTTAAGAAAGCAAACAGAAGAAGAGTAATAGAGGCGTGAGAGCCTCCCGATAAAGCAGAAAACCACGATGAAGCAAACCTCAACCAGAGATGGCTGGTCACCCAGTGACTACCACTGTCTCATTCATTCTCCTTCACCACTTTATCCTTACGTAACCTATCCCCTTTACTATTACTAAACACTTTTATTTCTAACTTCTTCAAGATGTAAGACGCTGAAGGCAGTGCTGCCGTTATTGTCCTGTAAAGACAGAGCCATACGTTCCTGTACGCGTGAATGCCTCTCCTGTTAAGCAGCTAAAGTTAATCGTCACACCAAGTCCCCAATCCTGCCCATTAGCATGTCTACTTCCAGATTTGAAACGGTGCACATCGACATTGTTGGTCCACTACCGCCGTGCACACTCCCTGTGCAATCATATCCATCTCACAACCAGTACCTGCTGTCATGCATACACACATGGCCATTTGATAGTTGGCTCATGTTGGGCTTCCAGGCAACGAGGCGGCCGATCGGCTGACCCACTCGGCTGCCCTCGAGGTGCCGGATGCAGCCCCTCTGCCTTTTAGGGATTCCTACCCCGTAATCAGGTCTTGTCTTTTGTTTGTGGCAGAGAGAGTGAGATTCGTTTCCCTCTTCTAAGCTGTCCCTTATTAAATGCTCTGTCCGTTCCTGGTCCTCTAGCTCTCATCGACCCGGTCTTGGGAGGTTGCTCTTTGTCAGTTGCGAATTGGGCACACACGACTCACCCATGGTATTTAGTTTCGGGTGGAGACCGAGTTGCCCCTGGTTGTCCCTTTTGCGGGGGCGAGCTGTCTGTAGCTCACATTTTAGTTTGTCCTCGCCTTGCTTCTCTTCGAAATTCTTGCTTCCCTACCCTTTCTTCCCGTAAGGGGCGCGGCGATTTGCCATCCTGGCCGCCGTGCTGACGGGACTCAGCACCCCGTCCAGCCCCAGCTTAGCCTCTCTTCCTTCCTTCAAAACACTTGTTTCCTCTTTTCATACAACCTCTCCCACAACTTTCTCTGGTCAGCCTCAAATTTCACAGGGTAGATGCTGACCTTCTTATCGGCCAACCGTCCTGGATCGAGGCTGAGGGGGGGGGGGGCAATGTTCCCTACCCCCTGAGCTCCGGTCTGGGGTGGTTGGTTTTTAACAACCTGCTTCATCCCCACCCATACCTTCCTCACATCCCTTTTCCTCTTGTCTTCAAAATCTATCTGTTTTACGCCGTGTTTAAGGTGGAGCCACCATGCCGATGGACTGCCAGGCCACCAGGTGGGAGGGGTGGTTTTAAATGGCGGCGCCTGGCTCTGCCGGGCTTGTAAGCACATCTTGCAGTGCGGGCTACTGCGAGAGGTGATGCGCGATTGCATCCCGTGTAAAAAAGAGGGTCATCATGCCCAATGATTAGTATAAAAAAACAACCCCCAACTTCCCATATAACATCGACGGAGCCGCCCTTGGGCAGCTCCAGCAAAAAAATGGAGGTCCCCTCCCCCTTGTTCTTGCTCAGGGGACCCTCCATATATCTCTAACCGGAGAGGAAGCTTACTCCTCTCCTTCACTTATGGGTGTAGGGGACTCCCCTCACCCCTTTCTCTGGAGGTGCTTTCGGGCGCCTCCCTTTTACCAGCGGCAGTCCCCTCTGTTCTTTCCAAGGGGACTGCCAAGAAAGCCAGCAGGCAGCCCTTAGCCAGCCGCTCCACATCGAAGCGGCTTGGTAGGGCAAACCCACTTAGGGGGGAGAGGGAAGCCAGGCCCCTTCGGTCGCTTCCCTCAAAACACCTGCTGGCAAGAATATTGAACCTTGCCGGGGTCAAGGCCTATGCCTCCCCAAAGAAGTCTAGTGACGATACTGCTAACGGGAGCTGCGATGTCTTGGGGGGGGGATGGCCAACTGGTGACCCCCCTGAGGTAGACATGGTCCTTGAGGAAATCCAGCCTCAGACGGTAAGGCCTTCCATGGGGGGGAATCCTGGCTCGGCGCCAAGCACCGAACCCGAATCCGCCCCTATGCAAGGTCCTCCTCAAACGGCTGTGGTTTCTGAAGCAGTACAAGGAGGGGATGGATCTCCTCCGATCGGTGACCCATAACTACCAGGACCTTCTCCATTTCGGAGAATGACCTGGCTGAGGCCAGGCCATCTGGCCTGTGGGCTTCTGCCGGCGGAGGTGAGAAGCGGGTTCATTCCCCGCCCTCCTCTCCAAAAAATGAAAAAGAAAAAGACTAAAAAGAAAAAAAGACTCGGGATTCCTCTCCATCCGCGGGGACTGTGGGGACGGATGGGTCTGCTGTCACTCTAGCAAGCGACCAAGCCAAGATCGGCACATCCACCCCCTCTTCCCCCACGGTTGCGGAGCCCCTGACTAAGAACAAAAGTGCACAGGGCGGAGCATCGATGACATCGGGGCCCCTCATTCAGAGGTTACCTGGCGTTTTCGAGCCCGCTGGCTTCAAACGCTTCCTTGTTATTCGCTCCACTGATGGTACCATGTTGTCCAAGGGCAACATGATCCATCAGAGAAGAGGATTAGCTAATGATATTGGTAACGAGCCGAAGGTGACCCGTTTCTCGGACAGGAACCTTCTGGCGAATGCGGCGAATCCCGCCGAGGCGGCCAAGATAAGTGCTCTACGGACACTTCATGGCACCCCGGTAAGTGTGACGCCGCACTCTACCATGAACTTTGTGAAAGAAGTAGTTTATGCAAGGGAACTCGTTGACTACTCCATTGAGGACATCACCATAGAGCTAGCCGACCATGGAGCGGTCAAGGTCGAACGTGTGATGAGAAAACAGGGAGGGGCCTCGAGACCCACCCCTACACTCTTCGTCACGTTCGACTGTGACAAGCTCCCTGAGTCGGTGCGTGAAGGTTGGTCCTGCTACCGCGTGAAGGCATTCGTGCCACGTCCGCGGCGGTGCTATTACTGTCACCGCTTCGGCCATACGAACGCTCATGTAGACGTGCAAAGTCGGGGTCACCCGAAGTCTGTGTAAATTGCTCCAAGGTCGCACACGATAAGTCCAAATCGTGTGTGGCCAAGTGTGTCAATTGCGGAGAGCCACACCCTGCTTCTTCGAAGCAATGTGGTGCATATCTCCTTGAGAAAGAAATCCTGGCCGCTCAGGCCCAGGATCGACTCTCATTCCACGAGGCTAAGGACTTGGTCCTTGCACGCCCGGCTCTGCCTGGGACGTCATATGCCTCAATAGTTAGAAAGGCACCCTCTGCTTCTGGCCCATCCAGGCCAACGAGCACGGTTGTTTCCGCGCCCATTTGGAGCCCTTCTGCGGGCTCTACTTAACCCGGGCGCTTCCCTGGTAAAACTGGCGGCAAAAAGCGTTCATACCCAGCCCCGGCTAAAACCAGGGCTCCCCCCTCTTTCAAAAGCGTGACCGTTTCCCGTAAGGCGAAACGGCCACGCGGCTCCACCGAGTCGTTAGACTCACAGGAGGCAACACCCCTGAAGATGGTCGCTAGCCCATCTTCCGGGGTTCCTAAAGCTGTCCCCCGAAAGGAAGACAGCAAAAAAGGAGATTCGGCTCCTTCGACCACGTCTAGTGGTGGAGCGAGTGGCTCGGAGACGGTGGTTCCTCGAAAAGAGGGCCCCCCGCCTCCGAAGCCGCAACGCCCGCCTAAGGTTTCGAGGCGGAGGGAGAAAAAGACTCGCATTGCGAGCCCAACCTCCCCCAATAAGTCCTCGAAGGCAACAGCGCCTTCAGCGCTTTGTCCGGCCAACAGCGCCCGGGGTTCTGCCCCCAGGAAGAGTACCGCCATTCCCGTGAGGGTCTTCAGTTCGAGGAGGGCCCCCACGTCTCCTCCGAGCTAGGCCTGGAGGGCATATTCCTTCAATGGAATTGCCGTGGCCTCATGGCCAACTGGGAGGAGCTGCGGAGGCTCGTCTCGTCCCGTTCCCCGTTAGCTATCTTTGTGCAGGAGACCATGCTAGGTGCGTGCCCCCTGCCCGCCCTCCTGGGGTATAAGGGTCTTGCGACCCCACCACCGTGGGATGGCCGGACTGAGGGATGCGTGGTTTACACCCGGCATGATGTCTCCGTTCTTCCTTTCTCTTTAGGACCCCCTTTCAGGCAGTGTCTGTGCAGCTGCACCTGGATAGAGGTATACTATCATTTCTGCGTACATTCCACCGTCAGCTGACTTTGACGCGGGAGACTTTCGCAACGTCGTGGCACGGTTGCCGAGACCCTATCTCTTGCTTGGAGATCTGAACGGCAGGCATCCTCTCTGGGGGGATTACTCCATAAATCCCAGGGGACAAGTCCTTGCCGATCTTATCGAAGAGCTTGAGATGGGTGTCCTAAACGTGGATGAGTTTACGCATCACTGTCCGAGAACCACTTCATTTTCTTGCCTTGACCTATCTTTGTGCTCTTCGGATGCACAGCCTGATTTTGGTTGTGGGGTGGTCGATGAAATCTATGGTAGTGACCACTTTCCCATTCAAATATCATTTTCAGAACAACTGCCGCATGAGAGACCACCTCGGTGGTGCTTGGCGCGGGCGCGGTGGCCTGCATTTCAGGACATGACTGAATTCTCTATCTCAGTCAAGGAGTTTAGGTCGGTAGATGAGGCCCTTGAGTTCTTCTCCGGCAACCTCATCGCCGTGGGCCTGACTACTATTCCTAGGACTTCTAGCCGTTTTGCACGCCGACCACTCCCATGGTGGTCAGCCGAGTGTGAGACGGTTCTCAAACAGAAGCGTTATGCCTACATGCGCTATAAGCGCCGCCCAAACGATTTCCCTGTGGCTAAATTTCGTCGGGCTAGGGCTAGGTTCCGGTATATTTCGAAGCACGCCTGCCGCTGTTCTTGGCGGGCATACGCGTCTTCACTTAACGGGAAGACCCCTTTAGCTGAGGTGTGGAAGCGAGTCAAAAGGATTCGGGGCAAGTTCTCGCAGGACCCCCCTCCCGTTCTCCAGGAGAATGGGATCGCAATCTCGGACCCCGCGTCCGTGGCGGAATCCTTAGCGACCGCTTTTTCCGCATTCTCTAGCCGTGATGCTGCTCCACTAGCATTCAATGCACGTCATGATGTCGCATGGGGCCGCCGGCTGGACTTTACCTCCAGAGGCGGAGAACCCTTGAACGACAAGTTTACTGTGAATAAGTTGCGTTCCGCTCTTGCTTCGTGCACGGACACCGCCCATGGTCCGGACAATGTCCCGTACGCTATGCTTCACTAACTGGGTGAGCGAGGCATGGCCTTTCTGTTAGATTTGTTCAACAGTATCTGGGTGGAAGGTCTTCTCCCAGACTCCTGGCGAATCGCTACTGTGCTCGCCTTTCGCAAACCGGGGAGAGATCACTCTACTCCGACCGGTTTCCGCCCAATCTCTCTAACCTCTTGCGTGTGCAAGTTGATGGAAAAATTTGTAAATGTTAGAATAGCCTTTTTCCTGGACAGCGGAGGCCATCTGTCTTCCGCACAGTGCGGCTTCCGTAAGTTCCACTCCACGTCGGATGCTCTGCTCCGACTGGAAAATGCCGTCTGCGAGGCTTTCCTTCGTAGACAGCACTACGCCACGGTGTTTTTCGATCTGGAGAAGGCGTATGATAACGCATGGCGATACGGTATCATGGAGACTCTCCACATAATGGGGGCGAGTGGACGCCTCCCAATGTTTATATCTCAATTTTTACGAGATCGTCGATTCCGCGTACGGGTGGGGGGAGCCCTCTCCGGCCCAAAGGAGCAGGAAGAGTGCGTCCCGCAGGGAAGTGTTCTCAGTGTCACACTTCTTTTGAGCATCAACGGCATCACCTCAGTGCTGCCGGAAGATGTTCTCGCTACGCTTTACGTGGACGATCTTTCAATCTCTTTTTGCACGGCCCAGATGCCAACTCTGGAGCGTCGACTCCAACAGGCATTGAACCGCGTCTCTCGCTATGCCGAAGCGCAGAGGTTTCGGTTTTCTTTGGCCAAGACTAAGGTGGTGCACTTCTGCCGCCATCCACGGCTTCACCCCGACCCAGATTTGTTTCTTAATGGGGTGCGCCTGGATGTGGTTGAGTCGCACCGTTTCCTTGGTCTTGTATTCGACCGATGGCTCACCTGGGAGGCTCATATTCGCAGCCTTAGGGTCTCTTATACTCGCGCCATGGACATTCTCCGTTCCGTGTCGTTCAGCGGTAGGGCGCTGATAGGGCTACTGCCTTACTATTTTATCGATCCTTTGTTTGCTCAAAGCTCGACTACGGATGCGAGTTTTATGCATCCGCAGCCGAGTGTTTATTGCGGAAGGTGGATTTCGATCCACCACACCGGCCTTCGCCTTGCGACCGGTGCCTTCCGCACTTCCCCCATTGAGAGCCTGTTGGTCGATGCTGAGGAGATGTCACTCGCTCTGTGCTACGTGCAGTGCATCACTCACCTGTACTCGCGAGCCTGGCGCCTCCCTAAGTCGCCAACAGCTCTCACTGCATCCACAGCTGATCTCGATGGTGCCTATGCCGCCAAGAGACACCAGTCATACCCTAAACCCTGGCCTGTACGCGCGAGTCTGGCGCCTGCCTCAGTCGCCAACAGCTCTCACTGCATCCGCAGCTGATCTCGAGGGTGCCTATGCCACCGAGAGACGCCAGTGGCGCCCCTGGTTCTGCCCAGGACGCCACCCTGGAGGGTACCACATTTAGCTATTTGTCGCCAAGCCTCTGCTCCCAAAGCTTATACTGCGCCGGGAGTATTGCGTTCGACCTTTTTGGAGCACACATCGTTTCACGCTGGAACCGTGCCAGTGTATACGGATGACTCCGACTCCCAAGAGGGGGTCGGTTTCCACGCCGTATCCCCTCTGTTTAAAGTCAGCGGGGCTCTACCAGGCGCTGCGTCTGTCTTCGCGGCCGAGCTGGTGGCCATACACCACTCGGTACGGGAGATTACACGACGTGCCCGGTTCGGAGACGGGATTGTGATCTATAGCGACTCATAAAGCACCCTGAGTGCTCTCGTGGCATTGGAATCTCCGCATCCCCTGGTTCGCGATATCCGTGACGCCACGGTTTTGGCGAGCCGGGCAGATGTCGAGATTATCTTCTGTTGGGTTCCTGGGCATGTAGGAATTGCGGGAAATGAGCGCGCCGATGAGGGCGCCAAAGAGTCCGCGAGGACTCTGCGACCGGACCAGCGTTTCGCTCTTCCTCACACCGACTACATGGCAGGAATACGAGCAGTTCTTCGGACTGCTTGGCAAAGAAGATGGGCGAAGGTCGAAGGGAACTTAAAGTTGCGTGCCATTGCGCTGCGACTGTTCCCATGGACCTATCCCCCAATGCCACGGCGGCTTCAGGTTGCTTTCTGTTGTCTCCTAATCGGGCACACTCGTGTGACGCATCGCTATTTGATGTAGCACTTGCCTGCGCCCTATTGCAATGACTGCGTCGTCCCCCAGACTGTTTGGCACATTCTTGTCGAATGTCCCAGTCTGGGTGATCTTCGCGCACGATACTTGTCCCGGTACCGGGATGGGCGGGGTTGCTACCGCCTGTCCCTTGTGCTCGGGACGAGTTCGTGCACATTGACTTGTGGACTTGTTGACTTTTGCGGGGAGGCCGGGCTTCTCCCCTTTATTTAAGGTTCTTTTTTTTCGTTTGATATTGTTGTTTTGTAGGTTACACTCTCCTGCATGGGGGTGAGGGGGACCTCCCCCCGCTGCCGGAGACTGCTACCTGATTGTTAAGTTTTCCAATTTATATCGTTATGTTTTCATATATTTTTTTTTTTAAGTAGCGTAGTTCTAGGCTGTCGTGTTTTTCGGCGACTTATGCCCAAGTGGGTAGTTGCCAGATGGGCTCTATAAAATTAAAAAAAAAAAACCCTACCCTTTCTGGCTTCGCCTTCCCTGCTCGACTTCGCTTTATTTTAACACCGGACTCCCTTCTGTCGTCCTCCCTCCTTACATTTGTTTTACGAAGTAGCATTTTATCCCTTCCATAGATTCTTTCCATTTTTATGTTTAATGTTATATCTTTTATCGTGTGCCCTCCCCTGCGGCTGGCGCATGTCATTTGGTTATTGCCCCAGCCGCTCTTGTTTTTAGAATGTGTGCTGTATGTCCGTAATTTAAATGTGCGTCTCTATGTGTTGTATTGTTTTATTCTAATACTTTGCTCTTCCCCTTTCTTATTGAGCGTCTCCCACGCCTCTTCTGGCTTTTATCGGGCGACCCCGTTTCAACAGTGCTGCCATTAATTCATTAGGATTGGGCGGCTGAAACCTTGTTTTCCATTAAACTAAAACTAGTTGGCTCAGCTGAGTTTTTCATTATGCCTGGTCGTGGAAAAGACGGTTTAAATTGAGAAGACCCAGACAATATTTTTTTCCCGCTCGTATAACGGGGAGTTCTTGACAAACGAGAAGCAAGGAGCCCAAGGGGGAAGAGTACTCTACCCAAGGGGCGCCATGGGGTTGGCTCCTCAAGACTGCAAAATTGGTTTTAGCCCGTTTCATGCAAGGTCTCACGCTAGAGATGGGAACATTCGACAGGGCCACGCCGCGCGCCAGGAGACCTAGACAGAGTCCCAGCGGCCAATAATATCATACGATCGGCTTAAAGTGGTGGCATCAAGATCTTTTTGCCTAAGACTTACCATCACTTCGAGACATCCTCGGACCGCATGCTACCAGCAATCAAAACACTGGTTAAGGCCGGCGTCCTAGAAGAGTCAAAAGAGGTTTCCCGGGCCCATCAGATCTTTGGGGTCCCGAAACCCGACGGCTCCATGAGGATGATCTATGATATGAGCGCCCTTACACCGGTCTACAACCCTCCAGCCTTCCGTCTTCCTAACCTGAACAAGGTTTTGCAAAAGACCACTAAGGATCATGTGGCTATCAAGCTTGATTTGTCAAGTGGGTTTTACCACTTGAAGCTCCACCCAAAGGCCAGACACCAATTTGGCATTAAAATTGGATCACGTACTTGGATATTTGCCAGGCTTCCCATGGTTGTTTTGTGGCTTTCCCTTTCTTATGCAGCATTGCATCGGGGCCATTGCTAATCACTGGGCCAGACTCCATGGTACGAACGCATTCACCTACTTGGACGACGTACTCATCACAGGACCTCTGGATGACGTCCTCAACACACTCAACGAATTCTTGAATTCAAGTCTCCACATCAATATTGGAAAATCGCAGTTAACACCATCGCAACAGATACTCTACTTAGGGGTATACATAGACCTGCGTCTGGCCAGGGCCCGGCTCACCTCCAATATGGCGTCCAAGGTCAAACAGGGCACATCCTTCTGCTCTAACAGGGACCTGGATCGGAAATATTGGCAGAGGCTAGCCGGCTTTCTCAATTTTGTCTTGCCCATTCTGAAACTACCCTTCTTTTGGGTACAACTGTGTAATCAGGCCAGACAGCACCGCCACAGGAACAACCGCTTGCTGGTTATTATTCCCTAGTCGACACCAAGTGGCGGCCATGGTTTGCTGGACGCTCGGATGGTATCCTCGTGTACACAGACGCATCCCTCTCAGGAATAGCGGTGGCTAGTCAACAGCAAGCCTGGGCCTACCCAACAGCCGCATTAAATTCTCCACCTTATGCCTTCCATTATGAATCAATCGCTCTATGGATTACCCTCCTCCTCTTCCCTAGAGCGCGACAAATGGGGGATTGCATACCGGCCATCCAAAATACAAGGCGAGGAAAGATACCACGAGACATCCTAGACCTTCTTTCAGGCGACAGCCTCACGGACATCTCACGGACCTGGCGCTTCTCCCCCAAAAACATTCGCTACGTGCGATCGCATAAGATTATTTTTTTTTTTTTAATTTTATAGAGCCCATCTGGCAACTGCCCACTTGGGCATAAGTTCGCGAAAAACACGACAGCCTAGAACTAGGCTACTTTAAAATAAAAATATGAAAACATAACAATGATATAAATTGAAAAAACTTAACAATAAGGAAGCAATCTCCGGCAGCGGGGGGGGAGGTCCCCCTCACCCCGGTGCAGGAGAGTGCAACCTACAAAACAACAATAACAAACAAAAAACAAAAAGAACCCTAAATAAAAGGGAGAAGCCCGGCCTCCCCCCAAAAGTAAACAAGTCCACAAGTCAATGTGCACGAACTCGTCCCGAGCACAAGGGACAGGCGGTAGCGACCCCGCTTATCCCGGTACCGGGACAGGTATCGTGCTCGAAGATCACCCAGACTGGGACATTTGACAAGAATGTGCCGAACAGTCTGGGGGACGACGCAGTCGTTGCAATAGGGCGCAGGCGATTTTTTTTTTTTAAGGGGCTATCTGGCGACTGCCGACTTAGGCATAATTCGCCTTAAGCAAACAGCCTAGTTCTAGGCTACTTACCCCTCCAAGGGGTACTGCCTTGCCGTGGCGGAGAGGCTTGCGAGCTCTGACCACAGGAGCCATACCAGGGTAAGACTAAGTTCTTACAAAGGTCCAACCATACTGGATAGGTCCTGGGTGAAGAGCCAGACCAAGCGTACCCCACACCTTGTGTGGCAATTGTGTTCCTGAACTCCAGTGCACTTTTGGCCCACCTGGTTCCAGCTATAGAATGCCTCTGTACGGGTCGACGGATGCGCCCACTGGGGGGCATCGTCTGAAGGACCGTGCCATAGAGGAGGTTTGGTTGCCTGGGTCGCCGTTTTGTTTCCGGGAGGTCTTCGCACCGCAGCCCAGAGAATCTCCGTTATGCGGCTCAGCTGTTTTTAAAACGACAGTGGGAGTCGGGGGGCGGGTTACCCCACCTGGGCTGTAAGGGCGCTCTTTGGACTCACGATGACGATTTGGTGCATACCCTTGGCTCCAGAGGCAGCCCAAAATAAAAAATAACATATGGGTAAACTTAACAAAAATAACTCCCAGAGACCGCATGTTTCTGGTCATCGTGCCTTGAACTCTGATATTAGAAGATTTGACCTTTTGGGGTCAGAAGTTGACCTTGAGCTCGATTATGACAGATTTTTAGTTTTAAAAGCAAATGATAGTCTTCTTAGTAAGGCTGATATTTTTGATGTCTATGAGGATTTTATTGAAAAATGTGGCGAACCTGCTCAAATGTGGCCACGTAATGATGGCGCATTGATAGTCGAGGCAAAATCAAATGAACAGCATCAGCGAATTAAAGAACTACAGTCCTTAGCTTCTGTAGACATGTCCTCTGCTTCGCACCCGACATTTAACACTTCTAAAGGCGTTATCCGATCGGGAGAACTAATAGATTATGACATCGACAGGCTGGTGTCAAAACTTACCAGTCAGAAGGTTTTAAGTGCCCACCGCATTTCCCGGTTTGTGAATGGCGCTAGATTACCTACCGCCACAATAATCCTAACCTTCAACAAATTGGAGCCACCCAAGTACATTAAGGCTGGCTACCTTAATATCCCAGTCAAGCCTTACATTGAAAACCCACGGCGGTGCTTCCATTGCCAACGCTTTGGCCATGTAAGCAATTTTTGCAAACAGGCAAGGTTGTGTGTCAATTGTGGAGCAGACTTTCATGGCACACCCTGTTCTAAACAGCCATGCTGCCCTAACTGTGGTGAAGAACACCCTGCATCATCACAGCAATGTACTTTCTTTCTCTATGAGAGGGAAGTCATTGCCATTAGAAACAAGAACAGGGTCAGTTTTAAAGAGGCCGGAAGAAGAGTAAGGGAGACGTACGTCCAACTTGGTGTGAGCTTTTCTGATGCTCTACGTTCTACCAGGCCAAGGAAAGAGAGAAGCCGGAGATATCCTACCGCCTCTCCTCTGCCTGACCAGGTAAAGAGTCCCCCCCCCGTCCTAAACGTGCATCTTGTGATGAACACTCTTTGTCGGCATCTAACAATGTTTCTGAGGTTGTCAACAAGAAGAGGAACCTTCCTTCCTCTCCTGGTTCCCCAAGGGGGGCTAAACACCTTGCTACCGCCCCAGAGCATGTATATGTTAATCATGTTGGTCCTCAAGTAGTATCCATCTTACCTCTGGATATCTACCCCGCTCCTAAAGGACCAAGATCTCCTTCAGCTCCAAAGCCAACTATCACTCCAACTCCCCTTGTTGATACTGCTTTGGAACTCCTTCGACCCCAAAAAGAGAAGGAATCAACCCTTGCTCCTTCCCAAGAGCCAGCTGTGGGGGAGGCTCTCCCCTCATCTCAGGAGGAACCCCAAAATCTGAGTCCACATCCTTCTCCGCCAGCATCGGACCCACAACCTTCGCCGATACCCTTGCTACCATCATCTCATCTACCATCCCAACTAATACCACCAACTGCGTCAACGCCATCTGTCCCATCGACACCTGAACTAACTCCTGGAGTTGTTTCTATCTCCCCTTCTCCAATGAAGACAGTTCTCTCGTACAGCCACATATCAAAATCTGATACACCGCCTCTTAAAGAAAAACGAAAACTCAAACTTCCAACGCCTCCTTTGCCATACTCTAAACCTAAGGTTAGTATGACACGAACTACTTCTGTTGGTAGTTCAAACCCAAAATCTCCTACCCCTAACGGTAGGAAGAAATCTAGCATTATACTTAAACGCTAACAATGTCTCCAATTATTCATTGGAACCTCCAAGGTCTCTTCCCCAAATGGGAAGAGCTCAAGCTCCTGCTTAAAGATTACAATCCCGATTGTATTGCTTTACAGGAAACTTGTTTAGGTACTCGTAGAGTACCCAACATTTCCGGTTTTGTGGGATATTATAAGAACCCCGGAGAACCAATTCATGGTTCTGCTGTTTTAGTTAACAACAGGGTTTCCCACAACCAACTATCTCTTAATACAGACCTGCAGGCGGTTGCTGTCCGCCTGTTTTCCAGTCGCCATTCTTCAGTCTGTTCTTTGTATCTTCCTCCTAGCGATGAAAGAGATACAGCTTCTTTAGCTACAAAGTTGGCCAATTTAATTGCCCAACTCCCGCCTCCCTTTTTATTGATCGGTGATTTTAATGCTCGACACCCCCTCTGGGGGGACCATGATAACAACCCTAGAGGAAATATGATTGAGGGATTTATGGGTAGTAATGATGTCTGCTTTCTTAACAATGGCAGCCACACATCATTCCACATCCAGACAAACAGCTTTACCTGTGTGGACTTGTCTCTCTGTTCACCAATCTGTAGAGCTGACTTTGACTGGGCAGTGGATCCTGACTTGCGAGGCAGCGATCACTTCCCTATTGTAATAACACCATGTACAGGTAGTACTCCTCTACCACAAAGCAAAAGATGGAATACGAAAAAAGCAAACTGGCCTAAGTTCAGGTACCTCTCGAGCCATGATGGATCCTTCCCTCATGAAGATGTTGATGTGGCTATTGGAAATTTTCTAACCCACATCAACCATGCAGCTAACTCCTCCATCCCACTCTCCGGCTCGGCTGCTCGTGGACCACAAGTACCCTGGTGGTCTGCTGAATGCTCGAGAGCTGTCACTGAATGTAAACAGACTTGCCGACGTTACCACCGATGCTCCACGATGGTAAATAAAATTGCTCGTAACCGAGCAAGGGCAGCACGGCGACGCATCCTTCGACAAGCTCGAAAGACCTCGTTGAATGGTTACATCGCGTCAATAAACTGGCAAACCCCTGTAGACAAAATCTGGAAGAGGGTCAAAAAGCTATTGGGGAAATCCAATGGCTTTATAGCCCCCAACATTGTTCAAGCCGGAGAACTCTTAGGAGACTTGTCCCATATTTACAATGTCTTAGCCAGGTCGTTTGCTAATATTTCAAACCCAGATAACTATTCCATCCAATTCCAGTGCTTTAGACTACAACAAGAGCAGCATCCTATCAACTTTATGGAGCCTAACATGGATAATGAGCCTTACAATCGGCTCTTTTCTCTCCATGAACTCCATAATGCAGTGAAGCACTGTGGATCGACTGCACCAGGATCGGATGGCATTTCCTATGATATGATTAGGAATATGCATCCATCCCTCCTCTCACATTTGCTGGACATGTATAATTTTATCTGGAATAGGGGCTGCTTCCCTTCTATGTGGAGGGAGGCTGTGGTTTTACCCTTCAGAAAACCAGGAAAGGATGGTACAGAACCAACACATTACCGCCCCATTGCCCTTACTAGTTGCCCATGTAAATTATTTGAGAGGATGATCAATACAAGACTCGTATGGTTTTTAGAGACATACTACCTCATATCTCCCTCTCAATCAGGGTTCAGAAAAAAGCAGAGTACCATCGACCTGCTTGTTAGAATGGAATCTCATATAAGAGATGCTTTTTCAAAGAGACAGCATTCAGTTGCGGTCTTCTTTGATATTGAGAAAGCATATGATACCACCTGGAGGCATGGCATCCTTAAGCAATTTCATGATTGGGGCCTGCGGGGTTTTCTCCCAAAGGTTTGTCGAGCATTTCCTCATGCAGTGCACATTACGTGTAAAAGTTGGAAATGCCCTATCAGAGCCTGTAGAGCAAGTTGAGGGTGTGCCACGGGAAAGTGTCCTCAGTGTCACTTGCTTCTCTGTGGCCATCAACAGCATTATCACAAATGTCCCAGCTGAGATTTCCTCGACTCTATATGTGGATGATTTAGCACTTATTTGTTCATCGCCTAGACTTCCATTTGTCATCCGTAAGCTACAACAAGCTATAAATACTGTAGCTGATAATGCTTCTTCTAAGGGCTTCCGCTTTTCCGCACTAAAAACCAAGGCTGTCCATTTTTACAATCATAGATTGGTGACATGGGACTCCCCCCATCTGTCACTCTATGGTACCCATGTCAACTTTGAGCCCCAATTCAGATTTCTAGGGTGATATTTGATTCAAGGCTTTCTTGGAGGCCTCACTTGGACGCCTTGAAAAGGTCTTGTCTGAAAAGAATGGACATAATGAAATTACTGTCACACACCTCTTGGGTAAGTGATCGACGTATTCTGTGGCTTTTGTATTCAGCATTAGTCCAGTCAAAGCTGGACTATGGGTCACAGGTGTACTCTTCTGCCTCGCTGTCCACTCTTGAAAAATTGAATACTGTGCGTAACCAGGGTGTGCGCCTGGCTTCTGGAGCCTTCAAGTCCTCTCCTGTGTGGAGTCTCTATGCAGAGAACGGGATTCTTCCTCTTTTCCTTCACAGACTCAAGTCTAACCTTAAATATCTTTGTAGACTTGAACAATTGCCATGGTTACCAGTATATGAGTGCACGTTCAATTTGCGAACAGTGGCCTCATATGATAAACTTCCATCCCTGACTCGACCCTTTGCTCTGCGCATGGCCGAGCACACAGAACGTCTAAGTGAGATCTCTATTATTCCATTCTCAATACCAAAGATTCCCCCATGGGTCATACCGCCTGTAGTGGTATGCAAGAGACTTACTGGCAGGCCCAAGAATCAGTCCTTGCCTGTAACCCTGAGAACCATGTTCGATCACCACTCCTCTCACCATCGACCTAGCAACTTTGTATTCACCGATGGATCCAAGTCATCGGACAAAGTTGGAGCTGCTGCTGTTCTCCCATCTCAGACAGCATTGGTTCGCCTACCAAGTGCATCTTCTGTTTTCACAGCAGAACTTGTTGCCATTCTTGCTGCACTCTTTGTTATTGCTCCAATGCCATCTGGTTGTTTTACAATTTTCTCTGACTGCCTCAGTTCTCTGGAGACACTGGGTGATTTTGGTTCTAGCCATCCACTGGTTTCCAAGATCCAGCGGTGGCTTTTTTATCTTTCTTCCTTCCACAAGATTTCCTTTTGCTGGGTGCCTAGCCATGTGGGCATCCCAGGTAATGAAAAGGCGGATGCCGCAGCCAAGGAGGCGGCATCTTTGGGGACATCCCCATCAGCCCCAGTCCCACTTCGTGATATTTATCCTCTCATCACCGAATATGTAGTCGGCTTATGGCAGAAGAGGTGGGATGAACTTCCTCCTACCAAGCTCCATTCTATAAAACCTTCAGTGCTACCATGGCCACGTACCATGAGACCACGTAGACTAGAGGTTATTTTGTGCCGACTGAGGATAGGCCATTGCCGCCTCACTCATGAATACTTGATGAATGGGCAGCCCCCACCTTTATGCATCCTATGTGGAGTACAACTATCCATCCTTCACATTTTTGCTGAGTGCCCCCTTTTGAGAAATCTAAGGAGGAGGGTCTTGCCTTTTATTACTCAGCAGATGACCCCCCACCAGGTCCTGCGGGGCATCTTTTCTGAGACTCATGCCTCCTTTAGCATGAATAGAATTTTTAATTTTTTAGAAGAATCTAATCTTTTAACCAAAATTTGATATATTAGCTCATGATTCTATATTTGCTGCTGTTGTATCCATTATTGACCTATCTATAGTCTATGTTTTTATATTCTTAACTCTTGCATCTATTATTGAGTCATCTATAGTCTATGTATTTTATCCTTTGTTGAATTTTAATAGCTTATTTTTCACATGTCTCTCTTTGTGCGAATAGAACTTTTACATTTTTAGAAGAATCTAATCTTCTAGCCAAAATTTTGATATATAGTGCCATGATTTTATATTCTCTGGCTTATAGTCTATCTCTTAGATGTCTTCCTTTCTATGAATAAAATGTCTAAATTTTCAGAAAAATCTAAATCTTTTAGACAAAACTTAATATATTATTCAATGATTTTATACTCTTTACTCTTGTATATATCATTGACCCATCTATAATCTGTTTTTTACTCTTTGTTGAATCATTAATAGTTTATTTTTATGTTTTCTTTTAATTTTTAGAAGAATCTAAACCTTTTAGACAAAATTTAATATATTCTCCCTTCCCTTTGTTGAATTATTAACAGTTTATTTTCGACATGTCTCTTTCTATGTTAATAGAATGTCTAACTTCCAGAAGCATCTAAACAAATTAATATATAGTGCCATGATTTTATATTCTCTGGCTTATAATCTATTTCTTACATGTCTTCCTTTATGTGAATAAAATGTCTAAATTTTCAAAAGAATCTAAATCTCTTAGACAAAACTTAATATATTATTCAATGATGTTATATTCTTTGCTCTTGTATATACCATTGACCAATCTATAATCAATGTTTTTTACTCTTTGTTGAATCTTTAATAGTTTATTTTTATGTTTTCTATTAAATGAATAGAATGTTTTAAATTTTTAGAAGAATCTAAACCTTTTAGACAAAATTTAATATATTCTCCCTTCCCTTTGTTGAATTATTAACAGTTTATTTTTTACATGTCTCTTTCTATGTTAATATAATGTCTAAGCTTCAGAAGCATTTAAACAAATATATAGTGTCATGACTTCATATTTACCATTTTTGTATCTATTAGTGACCCACCTATAACCTGTTTTTTATCCTTTGTTAAATTTCTATTAATTTACCTTTTAGAATGTTTAAATTTCTTAGTTAAAATTTATATTGTTATGACTTTATATATATCTTTAAATTTGGCTGCGGAAGAGTCCGTTTGGGCTTTGCAGCATCTTTTCTCGGCACTATTCATTTCATTCTAGGCTACTTAAAAAAATTGAACAGGAAACAACAATAAAAAGAAATAACAATAACAAAACAATAACAAAAACAATAACAAAAACAACAATTAAACCTGGTTAAATGAAAGGGAGAAGGCCGGCCTCGCCCAGAAAATCAACAAGTCCACAAGTCAATGTGCACGAACTCGTACCGAGCAAAAGGGACAGGCGGTAGCGACCCCGATAATCCCGGAACTGGGACAGGTGTCGTGCGCGAAGACCACCCAGACTAAGACAGTCGACAAGAATGTGGCGAACAGTCTGGGGGACGACCCAGTCGTCGCAATATGGCGCGAGCGAGCGCTCCATCAGATAGGATGCGTCACACGAGTATGTCCGATTCGGAGACAACAGAAAGAGACCTGAAGCTGTCGCGGCATTGTGGGATAGGTCTATAGGAACAGTCGCGGCGCAATAGCACGCAACTTTAAGTTCCCTTCGACCGTCTCCCATCTTCTTTGCCAAGCAGTCCGAAGAACTGCCCGTATTCCTGCCATGTAGTCGGTGTGAGGAAGAGCGAAACGCTGGTCCGGTCGCAGAGTCCTCACGGACACTTTGGCGCCCTCATCGGCGCGCTCATTCCCCGCAATTCCTACATGTCCAGGAACCCAGCAGAAGATAATCTTGACATCTCCCCGGCTCGCCAAAATCGTGGCGTCATGGATATCGCGAACCAGGGGATGCGGAGATTCCAATGCCCCGAGAGCACTCA
The DNA here is from genome assembly GCA_963969495.1 of Ceratothoa steindachneri. NCBI lineage: Eukaryota > Metazoa > Arthropoda > Malacostraca > Isopoda > Cymothoidae > Ceratothoa > Ceratothoa steindachneri. Next base: position 49,839,019 of record OZ018338.1, on the reverse strand, counting down.
GGGCGCTTTGTCAGTCGCTATAGATCACAATCCGGTCTCCGAACCGGGCACGTCGCGTAATCTCCCGTACCGAGTGGTGTATTGCCACCAGCTCGGCGTGAAGACAGACGGAGCGCCTGGTAGAGCCCCGCTGACTTCAAACAGAGGGGATACAGCGTGGAAGCCGACCCCCACTTGGAACTTGGAGCCATCCGTATACACTGGCACGGTTCTAGCGTGACACGATGGGTGCTCCAAAAAGGTCGAACGCAATACTCCTGGAGCAGTACAAGCTTTGGGAGCAGAGGCGTGGCGACAAATAGCCAAATGTGATGCCATCCAGGGTGGCGTCCTGGGCAGAACCAGGGGCGATACCAGCCCGAAAGCTATATCTACCTCTCGAAGGAGTTTCCTGGCCCTAAACCCAAAGGGCTTAGGGTATGACTGGCGTCTCTCTGCGGCATAGGCACCATCGAGATCAGCTGCGGATGCAGTGAGAGCTGTTGGCGACTGAGGGAGGCACCGGGCTCGCGTGTACAGTCGTGGGATGCACTGCACGCGGCGCAGAGCGAGTGGCATCTCCCCAGCATCGACCAACAGGCTCTCAATGGGGGAAGTGTGGAAGGCACCGGTTGCAAGGCGAAGGCCGGTATGATGGATCGAATCCACCTTCCACAATAAACACTCGCATGCGGATGCATAAAACTCGCATCCGTAGTCGAGCTTCGAGCGAACAAAGGATCGATAAAAAAGTAGGGCAGTAGCCCTATCAGTGCCCCAAGCGCTGAATGTCACGGAACGGAGAATGTCCATGGCGCGGGTACAAGAGACCCTAAGGCTGCGAATATAAGCCTCCCAGGTGAGGCGTCGGTCGAATACAAGACCAAGGAAATGGTGCAACTCAACCACATCCAGGCGCACCCCATTAAGAAACAAATCTGGGTCGGGGGAAAGCCGTGGATGGCGGCAGAAGTGCACCACCTTAATCTTGGCCAAAGAAAACCGAAACCTGTGCACTTAGGAATGAGAGACGCGGTTCAATGCCTGTTGGAGTCGGCAATCCAAAGTTGGCATCTGGGCCACGCCAAAAGAGATCGAAAGGTCTTCCACGTAGAGCGTAGCGAGAACATCTTCCGGCAGCACCGAGGTGATGCCGTTGATGGTCAGGGCAAAGAGTGTGACACTGAGGACACTTGCCTGCGGGACACCCTCTTCCTGCTCCTTTGGGTCGGAGAGGGCTCCCCCCACCCTTATGCGGAATCGACGAACTCGTAAAAATTCAGATATAAACATTGGGGGGGAAACCCATCGCCCCTATCGTGCGGAGAGTCTCCATGATACCGTATCGCCATGCGGTATCATAGGCCCTCTCCAGAACGAAAAACACCGTGGCGTAGTGCTGTCTACGAAGGAAGGCCTCGCAGACGGCATTTTCAAAGTCGGAGCAGAGCATCCGACGTGGAGTGGAACTTGCGGAAGCCGCACTGTGCGAAAGACAGATGGCCTCCGCTGTCCAGGAAAAAGGCTAATCTAACATTTACCAATTTCTCCATCAACTTGCACACGCAAGAGGTTAGAAAGATTGGGCGGAAACCGGTCGAAGTAGAGTGATCTCTCCCCGGTTTGCGAAAGGCAAGCACAGTAGCGATTCGCCAGGAGTCTGGGAGAAGACCCTCCACCGAGATCCTCTTGAAGAAATCTAACAGAAAGGCCATGCCTCACTCACCTAGTTGTCGAAGTATGGCGTACGGGACATCGTCCGGACCATGGGCGCTGTCCGCGCACGAAGCGAGAGCGAAACGCAACTGGCTCACAGTAAACTTGTCGTTCAAGGGTTCTCCGCCTCTGGAGGTAAAGTCCAGCCGGCGGCCTTCCGCGACATCACGACGTGCATTGAATGCTGGCGGAGCAGCATCACGGCTAGAGAATGCGGAAAAGGCGGTCGCTAAGGATTCCGCCACGGACGCGGCGTCCGAGATTGCAGGCCCATTCTCCTGAAGAACGGGAGGGGGGTCCTGCGAGAACTTGCCCCGAATCCTTTTGTCTCGCCTCCACACCTCAGCTAAAGAGGTCTTCCCGTTAAGTGAAGACACGTATGCCCGCTAAGAAGAGCGAATGGCGTGCTTCGAAACATACTGGAACCTAGCCCTTGCCCGACGAAATTCAGCCACAGTGAAATCGTTCGGGCGGCGCTTATAGCGCATGTAGGCATAACGCTTCTGTTTGAGGGCCGTCTCACACTCGGCCGACCACCATGGGAGTGGTCGGCGTGAAAAATGGCCAGACGTCCTAGGAATAGTAGTCAGGCCTGTGGCGATAAGGTTGCCGGAGAAGAACTCAACGGTCTCATCTACCGACCTAAACTCCTCGACTGAGATAGAGAATTTAGTCATTTCCTGAAATGCAGACCACCGCGCCCGCGCCAAGCACCACCGAAGTGGGCTCTCAGGCGGCAGTTGCCCTGAAAATTATATTTGAATGGGGAAGTGATCACTACCATGGAGGTCATCGACCACCCCCCAATCAAAATCAGGCTGTGCATCCGAAGAGCACAAAGATAGGTCAAGGCAAGAAAATGAAGCGGTTCTCGGACAGTGATGCGTAAACTCATCCACGTTTAGGACACCCATCTCAAGCTCTTCGATCAGATCGGCAACGACTTGTCCCCTGGGATTTATGGAGTAATCTCCCCAGAGAGGATGCATGCCGTTTAGATCTCCAAGCAAGAGATAGGGCCTCGGCAACCATGCCACGACGCAGCGGAAGTCCCCCACTTCGAAGTCAGCTGACGGTGGAATGTACGCAGAAATGATAGTATACCTCCTATCCAGGTGCAGCTGCACAGCCACTGCCTGAAAGGAGGTATCTAAAGAGAAAGGAAGAACGGAGACATCATGCCGGGTGTAAACCGCGCATCCCCTAGCCCGGCCATCCCGCGGAGGTGAGGTCGCAAGACCCTTATACCCCGGGAGCGCAGGCAGAGGGCACGCACCTAGCATGGTCTCCTGCAAAAAGATAGCTAACGGGGAACGGTATGAGACGAGCCTCCACAGCTCCTCCCAGTTGGCCCGGAGACCAAGGCAATTCAATTAACGGAATATGCCCTCTAGGCCTAGCTTGGAGGAGACGCAGGGGCCCTCCTTGAACTGAAGACCCTCACGGGAATGGCGGTACGCTCCCCAGGGCCAGAACCCCGGGCGCTGTTGGCCGGACAAAGCGCTGTCGCCTTCGAGGACTTATTGGGATTGGGCTCGCCATGCGAGTATTTTCCTCCCTCCGCCTCGAAACCTTGGGCGAGCGTTGCAGCTTTGGAGGCGGATGCCCCTCTTTTCGAGGAACAACCATCTCCGAGCCACCCGCTCCACCTCGGGGCGTGGGCGAAGGAGCCGAAGCTCCTTTGTTGTTGTCCTCCTTTCGGTGGACAGATTTAGGAACCCCGGAAGATGGCCTAGCGACCATCTTCAGGGGTGTTGCCTCCTGTGAGTCTAACGACTCAGTGGAGGCGCGTGGCCGTTTCGCCTTACGGGAAACGGTCACGCTGGGGAAAGCGGGAGGAGCCCTGGTTTTAGCCGGGGCTGGGTATGAACCCATTTTACCGCCAGCTTTACCAGGGGAGCGCCCGGGTTGGGTAGAGCCCACAGAAGGGCTCCGAATTGGCGCGGACACACCCGTGCTCGTTGTCCTGGATGGGCCAGGAGCAGAGGGTGCCTTTCTAGCTATTGAGGCATAGGACGTCCCAGGCAGAGCCGGGCGCGCCAGGACCAAGTCCTTAGCCTCGCGGAATGAGAGTCGATCCTGGGCCTGAATGGCCAGGATTTCTTTCTCAAGGAGATATGCACCGCATTGCTTCGAAGAAGCAGGGTGCGGCTCTCCGCAATTGACACACTTGGCCACACTCGATTTGGACTTATCGTGTGCGACCTTGGTGCAATTTATTCGTATGGCCGAAGCGGTGACAGTAATAGCACCACCGCGGCAGTGGCACGAATGCCTTCACGCGGTAGCGGTACCAACCGGCACGCACCGACTCAGAGAGGTTGTCACAGTCGAACGTGACGAAGAGTGTAGGGGTGGGTCTCGAGGCCCCTCCCTGTTTTCTCATCACACGTTCGACCTTGACCGCCCCATGGTCGGCCAGCTCTAGGGTGATGTCCTCAATGGAGTAGTCAACGAGTTCCCTCGCATAAACTACTCCTTTCACAAAGTTCATGGTAGAGTGCGGCGTCACACTCACCGGGGTGCCATGAAGTGTCCGAAGAGCACTAATCTTGGCCGCCTCGGCGGGATTCGCCAGAAGGCTGCCATCCGAGAAACGGGTCACTTTCGGCTCTCTACCAATTGCACTAGCTAATCTTCTCAATCTGATGGATCATGTTGCCCTTGGACAACATGGTGCCATCAGTGGAGCGAATAACGAGGAAGCGGTTGAAGCCAGCGGGCTCGAAAACGCCACGTAACCTCTGAATGAGGGGCCCCGATGTCATCGAGGCTCCGCCCTGTGAACTTTTGGTCTTAGTCTTAGTCAGGGGCTCCGCACACGGTGGGGAAGAGGGGCCGGATGTGCTGATCTTGGCTTGGTGACCTAACAAAGTGGCAGCAGACCCATCCGTCCCCGCAGCCCCCGCAGATGGAGAGGAGCCCCGAGTCCTTTTGGTCTTTCTTGTATTTTTAGGAGAGGAATGAATGAATGAATAGTGCATTTAAAATTTAAAAGCTGCGTAGCCCAGATGGACTATCTCGCAGCCAAATTCACTTATGGGCAGTGAATTTAAAATTATTATTTTAAAAATATTGCCATATTAAAATACATGAAAAAGCAGAAATGTCCTTGGGACCAAAATTAGTTTAATAGGCAATATTAAGTCAGTTAAAATCTTTTAACAAAAAATAGACTATTAAAAAATTCAACAAAATGTAAAAACATAAACTATAAATAGATCAACAATAAATATATAAAACTATTTTAAATTTTGTTTAAAAGATTGCTTTCTTTTAGGAAGGTTAGTATCCTAGTCACGTCAAAGAAGCAATGGGTCTCGGAAAAGATGCCCCGCAGAGCCTGCTGGGGGGCCATCTCTCTGGTAATGAAGGGAAAAGTCGTCCTTCTGAGATTCCTTAGTAATGGGCATTCTACAAATATATGGAGGACAGATATTTGTACCCCACACAGAATGCACATGGGTGGGGGCAGCCCACTCATTAAATGCTCATGGGTGAGCCGGCAATGGCCTATCCTCAGACGGACAAGCGCAACCTCCATTTTACGATGTCTAGTTGTACGTGGCCATGGGTGAACGGAGGGTTTTATGGAGTGGAGCTTGGTGGGAGGGAGCTCACTCCACCTCTTCTGCCATAGGCCGACCACGTATTCATTGGTCAGAGGATAGGCATCGCAGAGTGGGACTGGGGCCACTGGAGCTGTCCCCAGTGATGCTGCTTCTTTGGCTGCAGCATCTGCCCTCTCATTGCCTGGGATGCCCACGTGACTAGGCACCCAGCAGAAGGATATCTCGTGGATGGGCGATAGTCGTAGGAGCCACCGCTGGATCTTGGAAACCAACGGATGGCTCGAACCAACATCACCCAACATTTGAAGCGAACTAAGGGAGTCTGTAAAGATAGTATGAGAACCAGATGGCCTGCCAGCTATGATGGTCAGTGCCGCCATCATAGCAACGAGTTCCGCTGTGAATGCGGAAGCTGCGTTTGGCAGGCGGACCAATGCTGTCTCAGATGGAAAGACAGCAGCTGCTCCAACTCTGTCCGGTGACTTGGACCCATCGGTGAACACAAAAGTGCTATGCCGATGTTGAGAGGAGTGGTCGCCATACATGGCTCTCAATACTACAGGCAGGTGGTGATCCTTGGGCCTATCAGCTAGTTCCCTACATACCATTACAGGTGGTATGAGCCACGGGCGGGTCTTTGGCATGGTAAAGGGAATCACTGAGAACTCCCTTAGTTGCGCAGTGTGCTCGGCCATACGCAGAGCAAAGGGGCGAGCCAGAGATGGAGATCTATCGTATGAGGCCACTGTCCGTGTATTGAACATGCCCTCATACACTGGCGTCTGCGGTAGTTGCTCAAGTCTAAGGAGGTAGTTCAAATTAGACTTGAGCCTGTGATAGGGAAGGGGGAGAACCCCGTTCTCTGCGTAGAGGCTCCACACTGGGGAGGACTTAAAGGCTCCAGAAGCCAGGCGCACACCCTGGCTACGCACAGTATTTAGTTTTTCGAGAATGGATGGCGAGGCAGAGGAGTACACCTGTGATCCATAGTCTAGCTTTGATTGGACCAATGCTAGATACAGGAGCCACAGGGTACGTCGATCACTTCCCCAAGAAGTGTGAGACAACAGTTTCATTATGTCCATTCTCTTTAAACAAGACCTTTTCAAGGCGTCCACATGGTGCCGGAAGGAAAGCCTTGAATCAAATATGACCCCCAGATATTTGAAATGGGGCTCAAAATCTATAGGCACACCATATAGCGACAAAAGGAGGGGGTCCCATGTCACTAACTTATGCCCATAAAAGTGAACAGCCTTGGTCTTTACTGCGGAAAAGCGGAAACCCTTGGAGGAAGCATTTTCAGCTACAGTGCTTATAGCTCGCTGTAGCTTACGGACGATAAATGGGAGTCTGGGCGAAGAACAAATGAGCGCCAGATCATCCACATATAGCGTCGACGAAATCTCTGGAGGGAGATTTCTAACAATGCTATTAATGGCCACAGAGAAGCAGGTGACACTGAGGACACTTCCCTGTGGCACACCCTCAACTTGGTCCACGGGCTCCGATAAGGTGCCTCCAACCCTTACGCGTAGTGTGCGTCGCATCAGAAATTGCTCGACAAACCTGGGGAGGTAACCCCGCAGGCCCCAATCATGGAGTTGTTTAAGGATACCACGCCTCCAGGTGGTATCGTATGCTTTCTCAATATCAAAGAAGACAGCGATGGCGTGCTGCTTCTTTGAAAAAGCATCTCTTACGAGTGACTCCATTCGAACAAGCAGGTCTGTCGTACTCTGCTTTTTCCTGAACCCTGATTGAGAAGGAGATATGAGATTTTGAGTCTCCAAAAACCAGACGAGTCTGAAATTGACCATTCTCTCAAACACTTTACATGGACAACTGGTAAGAGCAATGGGGCGGTAATGGGTGGGCTCCGTCCCGTCCTTTCCTGGTTTGCGGAATGGAAGGACTATGGCCTCTCTCCCCATGGAAGGGAAGCGGCCCTTGATCCAAATCCAGTTGTAAATGTCCAGTAAATGAGAGAGAAGGGATGGATGCATATTCCTAATCATATCATAGGAAATGCCATCCGATCCGGGGGCAGTGGATCTACAGTGCTTCAGTGCATTATGGAGCTCATGGATAGAGAAGAGTCGGTTGTAAGACTCGTTATCCATGTTAGGCTCCATAAAGTTGAGCGGTTGCTGCTCCTGTTGGAGCCTAAAGCACTGGAATTGCATCTCATAATTATCTGGGCTTGAGATGCTAGCAAATGATCTGGCCAAGACATTGGAAATATGGGACAAGTCCCCCAACAATTCTCCAGCTTGGACAATGTTGGGAGCTGTAAAGCCATTGGATTTGCCCAATAGCTTTTTGACCCTTTTCCACACTTTGTCTATAGGCGTTTGCCAACTTATGGACGCGATGTAACCTTCCAACGAGGTCTTTCGAGCCTGTCGAAGGATGCGTCGCCGTGCTGCCCTTGCTCTGTTACGAGCAATTTTATTTACCATCGTAGGGGAGCGATGGTAACGTCGGCAAGCCATTTTACATTCAGTCACGGCTCTCGAGCATTCAGCCGACCACCAGGGAACTTGTGGTCCGCGAGCGGTTGAGCCGGAGAGCGAGATGGAGGAGTTAGCCGCTTTATTGACGTGGACTAGGAGGTCATCGATAGCCACGTCAATATCTTCATGAGGGAAGGACCCGTCATGGCTCGAGAGGTGCCTGAATTTAGGCCAGTTTGCTTTTTTTGCATTCCATTTTTTACTAGGTGGTGGAGGGGGGCCACCTGTACATGGCGCTATAATAATGGGGAAGTGATCGCTGCCTCGCAAGTCAGGATCCACTGCCCAGTCAAAATCAGCTCTACAGCTTGGTGAACAGAGGGACAAGTCCACGCATGTAGAGCTGCTCGTCTGGATGTGAAATGATGTATGGCTGCCATCGTTTAGAAGGCAGACATCATTTTCGCCCAGAAATTTCTCAATCATGTTTCCCCTAGGGTTCTTATCATGGTCCCCCCAAAGGGGGTGTCGAGCATTAAAATCCCCAATCAATAGAAAGGGGGGAGGGAGCTGTTTAATTACCTCTACTAGTTTTCTAGCTAGAGAGGCTGTGTCTTTTTCCTCACTAGGAGGGAGGTAAAGCGAGCAGACCGTATAGTGGCGATGGGAGAACAGGCGGAAAGCGACCGCCTGCAGGTCTGTCGCAAGGTCGATCTGGTTGTGGGGAACCCTGCTGTTGATGAGCACAGCAGAACCATGGATTGGTTCTATAGGGTTCTTATAGTATCCCACGCAACCAGGAATATTGGGTACACTACGAGTACCCAAGCAAGTTTCCTGTAAAGCTATACAATCAGGATTGTAGTCTTTAAACAGGAGCTTGAGTTCTTCCCACTTGGGGAAGAGACCTTGGATGTTCCAATGAATTATTGGATACATCCTTACCTCTTTAAGACAATCATCCTACCCTTAGGGGTAGGAGGTTTTGGTTTTATACTACCCGTAGGGGTAGTTTTGGTCATACCAGTTACCGGTTTTGGGTATGACTCTGGAGGCATCGGGAGCGTTAATTTAGCTCTCGGCTTTTCTTTTAGACGTGGCAATTTTGTTAGCTGGCTATACGAAATGACTGTCTTGACTGGAGAAGCAGATGTGGGAGCATCTCCATCAGTCATTTCGTGAGCCGATGACATCGACTTGGCTGGTGATGGTGGCAGTGATTGTTCGGCTGGCGAAGGATTCTTGGAATCTGATGGTTGGTTCGGCTCCTCCTTGGATAAGGGGGCAGCCTCTACTACAGCTGTTTCCTGTGATTGGGTACAGGTTGATTCCTTCTCACTTAGGGCTCGAAGGAGTTCCAAAGCAGTATCAGCAAGGGGTGGGTTGCTGACTACTCGCTTTGGGGCTGTAGTTCTCTGTTCTTTGGGGGCAGGATGGATGTCCAGAGCTGGAATAGACACCACCTGCGGCCCAATCCGATTCACATCCACGTCTTGTGGAGCGGTGGCAAAGTGTTTTGCCACTCTTGGTGAATCGGGAGAGGATGGGAGGTTCCTCTTCTTTGTGCCATCAGAAGCTAGGCTAGATTTTGGTGAAGAGTTTTCTCTACCGATTGATCGTGGTTTCGGTCGAGGGGGGCTCTTAACCTTTTCAGGTGTGCGTGGAGATGCGGGTTTAGGGTGTGGAGAACCCCTTACCTGTTGAGGCACATCTCTGCGCGGAGACCTGGGTTTCGGTTGTGGAGGACTTCTTGTTTGTTCAGGAGAGCCTGTAGATGGTCTCTGGCTTCTCCCCTTCTTTGGCGTGGCGGTGCGCAGAGCATCCGCGAAGCTCACGCCAGGCTGAACGTAAGTCTCTCTAACTCTTCGTCTAGCCTCTTTATAGCTCACCCTGTTTTTATTTCGAACAGCAATGACCTCTCTCTCGTAGAGGAAGAAGGTGCATTGCTGTGATGTGGCAGAGTGGTCTCCGCCACAATTGGGGCAGCACGGCTGTTTGGAACAGGGTGTTCCGTGAAATTCTGCTGAGCAGTTTACACAAATCCTTTCACTTTTACAAAACTTGCTTACATGGCCAAAGCGTTGGCAATGGAAGCACCGCCGGGGGTTTTCGACGTAAGGCTTGACTGGGATGTTAAGGTAGCCAGCCTTGACGTACTTGGACGGTTCCAATCTGTTGAAAGTTAGGATTATGGTGGCGGTAGGGACCCTAGCGCCATTCACAAACCTAGAAATGCGATGTGCACTTGTTACTTTCTGATTGGCAAGTTTTGTCACCAACCTGTCGATATCATACTCAATGAGTTCACCCGATCGAATAACACCTTTGGAGGTATTAAATGTCGGGTGAGACGCGGATGATACACTCACTGAGGCTAACTTTTCAAGAGATTGAATTCTCTTTTGCTGCTCATTAGACTTGGCCTCGACAATCAATGCGCCATCATTGCGCGGCCACATTTGAGCAGGTTCGCCACACTTGTTTACGAAGTCGTCAAAGACATCAAAGATGTCAGCTTTGTTAAGAGGACAACGTTCGTTGCTGGATTTGAGTACTATAAAGCGGTCATAATCCAGTTCTTCGTCTACTTCTGACCCAAAAGGATCCAAGCAACGAAGATCTCTGCTTTTTTCACGGTGACCAGAGGCCGGCGGTCTCTGGGATGAGTTTTTGGAAAGTTTACCCATATGATTTTGATTTTTATAAGTGGTGTCTCTGGAGCCGAGGGCATGTACCAAATCGCCATCGTGAGTCCGGAGAGCGCCCATACAGTCCAGACAGGGTAGCCCGCCCCCCGACTCCCACTGTTGTTTCAAAAACAGCGGAGCCGCATAACGGAGTTTTACTGGACTGCGGTGCAAAGACCTCCCGAAAGCAAAACAACGACCCAGGCAACCAAACCTACCTCCGTGGCACGGTCCTGCGGACGATGCCCCCCAGTGGGTACATCCGTCGACTCGTACAGAGTACACATACTGACTAGGACCAAGTGGGCCGAAAGTGCGCTGGGGTTCAGACACACAGTCGCCCCGCAAGGTTATTTGGGGATGCCGGAGTGATGCCAGTGTTTGGTCATCAAACCGCCTCATGGGGTTCCCCTCACCCACCTTTTATGTTGGTGTGAGGTCACCTAGCCCTTGTGATGCCATTCACTAACTGCAGGGCCACAGCAAAGACAACCATATGGGCCAGAAGTGTGCTGGTGTCCATACACACAACTGCCCCAAAAGGTTGGTGGGTACGCTTAGATACCCAAACCAGGATATCCCGCCTGGTGTTCGGACGTTGGGCACACGCTCAGTTAAAAAACAGGGGCACCACGTGAAGGTGGTGTGCCAACATTTAGGGAACATAGGCTATGAGTTGCGCGATATTCCCCATCGCCCCCTTTTAGGAGAGGAGGGTGGGGAATGAACCCGCTTCTCACCTCCGCCGGCAGAAGCCCCCATGCCAGATGGACCGGCCTCAGCCAAGTCCCTCTCCGAAATGGAGGAGGTCCCGGTAGTCGTAGGGGCACCTGTCGGAGGAGATCCGTCCCCTCCTTGTACTGCCTCGGATCCCTCAGCCGTTTGAGGACCTTGCATAGGGGCGGATTCTGGTTCGGTGTTTGGCGCCGAGCCCGGATTCTCCCCCATGGAAGGCCCTACCGTCTGAGGCTGGGTTTCTTCAAGGACCATGTGTGTCACAGGAGGGGCCTCCAGTTGGCCATCCCCTCCCAAGACATCGCAGGTCCCGTTGGCTGTATTGTCACTAGTCTTGTGTGAGGAGGCACAGGCCTTGACCCCAGCAAGGTTCAGTATTCTTGCCAGCAGCTCTTTTGAGGGAAGCGACCGAAGGGGCCTGGCTTCCCTCTCCCCCCTAAGGGGGTTTGCCCTACCGAGACGCTTACACGAGGGGCGGTCGGCAATGGGCTGCCGCTGGAAAAAGGAAGGTGCCCGAAAGCACCTCCAGAGAAGGGGGTGAGGGGGGGTGTCCCCTGCAACCGTAGGCGAAGGAGAGGAGCAAGCCTCCTCTCCGGTTAGAAATATGGAGGGTCCCCTGCGCAAGCACAGGGGGGGGGGGGGCTCCATTTCTCCGGTGGAGCTCCCCGAGGGCGACTCGGTCGTTGTTATAGGGGGAATTAAGGGAAGATTGTTTTTTTTTGTATCATTGGGCATGGTGACCCTCTTTGTTTTACGGGACGCAATCGCTCACCACCTCTGGCAGTTGCCCGCACTGCAAGAGGTGCTTACAGGCCCGGCAGAGCCAGGCGCCACCATTTGGGACCACCCCTCCCGCCTGGTGGCCTGGCAGTCCTTCGGCATGGCGGCTCCACCTTGAACACGGCGTAAAAAAAATAGATTATGAAGATGAAAGCAAAAGGGATGTGAGGAAGTTATGGGTGGGGATGAAGCAGGTTGTTAAAAACCAACCACCCTAGACCGGAGCTCAGGGGTTAGGGAACATTGTCCCCTCCCCCCTCAGCCCCGATCCGGGACGGTTGGCCGAGAAGAGGTCAACATCTACCCTGTGAAATTAGAGGCTGACCAGAGAAAGCTGTGAGAGAGGTTGTTTGAAAAGCGACGAAGTAGGGGATAATAAATACAGGCTATCTGAAGGTAGGAAGAGTGGCTAAGCCAGGGCCGGACGGAGGCGATCGCATAAGAATCTCGCTGATTTTCCGTCCCGGGCCGCCTTCGTCGCAACCTAATTAGCCCGGCCTTCGACGCCTTAGCCTATATAAGGCGGAGAAGGCCCGGGACCTTCACATTCGCTCGCCGATTCCCGTTCCGAACAGTCCTCCCAGACACTCCATTTTTGGGGGAAGCTCCCTGCGAAATTTCTCCCAACCGCCCACCCGAAATCTCGCCATTTATCTTATGTACTCACCTTTTTGTTTTCATCCTTTTCTCCAACACCTTTCTACTTCCTACCTATATAATTTTGTACTTTGATAAATAAATTTGGTAGTCATTTTCACGGTATGGAGATGGCTAAAACAAAAGGATGGATGGATGGATTATTTACGAGTCCCTTGGTGCTCACTGCGGTGATTGCACCGTCAGGAGTAAGAGGGTAGCGGGGTCCGTGTTCATTCCCTATAGGGATTGGGCGGGAAGAAGTACCGCTTTTCCTTTACAAAGGCTCGTACGCCACGCGGAGCAGAAGGCAACAGAAAAAGATGAAAAGTAAAGAAAAAAAGAGCGGTAAAAGTTCCCATAAGGGAAAAAAAAACGGTTGGGAGAGGAAAAGGATATAATATAAACAGCCAAATAAATAATAAACAAAATATATAAGCAATACGAGATGGACCCAACTCGCCTCTAAAAGGTAGTTGTCACTCTAGTGGAGTTGGGGACGAATAGGAGGGGTTAAATATATACCCGCAAAACCTCCTTAAGGCATTAGAACCGAGAGAGAAAACTGCTGAAGCAAGGAGGGTTGACAATGAAAGAGGAAACCTATCCAAATGCAACTCTAGACGATGGCATTTCAAGTTAACGAGTCTTGTACAGTCTCCTAAGGGGTAAACAAAACTTCAAACAATATCAAGATTATTTCAATATGTATCTAGTGATTGAGGAAATAATTTACATAAAGAGTACAATTGCACTCCCAATCTATACAATGCTTCAGGGCGCAGCTCATTGGACTACCAGTAACCAAAATTTACTTTAAGGAAAATATAAACTGCCTAAAATATTATAATTTACACAAACTTTTCTTTGACGTCTAAATATTTACCTGAAAGACGTTCTGAAACCCCACCTAGCCTGTTCCATAAGCTCCCGAACCCTTTCGACATCAAACCATTCAAGATGCAATCCAACCCCTCTCGACTGAAGCCAGTGTAATTAGAAAATTATCCAACCAACATCAAATACAAAAATTACATTAAAACGAAACCTTTACGGAGGCACTTTTAATTTAAATTCTTCCATTAATCCTATTTAAATAAAAGGTGAAATGAAAGCCCAATAACAAAAATGGACATTATTGATAAAAGAGAAAGGGCCAGAATGGTTTCAACAAAATCCAAGGATGGTTGGTAATGTAGACCATGGAAACGCCAAGGAAACCAAATAACCACTAAAGAAAACCAAGGAGAAACCAGTTTACAATTTCTTCATAACAAGCACAAATTGACTTTCCATTCCAGCCAAAATATATTACTCAGGAGAATAAAAACCGGAGAAAATGCTTATAAACTATAAATAAGGAATTTCATGTAACATTTTATTTATACAATTTTTCAATATAAAGTTATGATTTCCTTATGGACTAAATGCTTTTTCTCATTAGGAAATGGATATTGTCTATTAAAATACCTACAAAATGATATAAACCTGAAAACATCATGAGGCGATGTTATGCACTGGTGAATTCCTAAATTCGTCAATCTTACAATTTGCAACATAAAATATGGAATGAAAAACATGTTTTTTAAGCAAGTGACGAGTGTAAGAAAAAGATTAAAGCAACGAAATATGAAAGCAACGACATATCAACCAATATTAATGAGAACAGGCGTTTCTGCACCGGAAAATTAAACTGGTGGAAGAAATAGTTTTTAAAAAAGCGCCCCCCCCCCCTTCTCCGCCACCAAATCAATTTAAACGTCATTCCTAGTAGGCTTCCATCACAAACGAATATCACTAATGGAGTATAGGGAGAAAAATGCACTCACACAGCGACGTTGTAATGAATGATGCGTGTGGGCAGAATTGTATATATTTGTGTGTGTGTGTGTGTGGGGGTGCGTGTAACTCGCACGGAATTGCCAGCGAGTTCGGAAAAAAAACAAAGGTATCGACAGACTAGAAGTGACCGCAAGAGATTGATTATTATAATTATTACTGAATGGGGAATTTCATGAATTAAAAAAGTCCCTCTTCAAAAAAGTGGTCAATACTGGAGAGTATCACAAGGGCTAGTTTCCCATAGCGTAGGTCCGGGTCCAGTCACGCGCGATGCGAATCGCTTCTGCCTCATTCACCTACGGGAAAGAAAAAAATTACTTTTAAGGGGAACGGGTTGACCGCCGATTGATGCAGATTTGTCCCACTCAACAAAGCTGGCTATGATTAAGGTAATAAAGGAAGATAGGAGCAGTGAAGTGAGAGAAGATCACTACACCAGAGAGGAAACTGGTGGCAGTGGGGAAGGGAAAAAAAAAGTTAATTGCGGAGAATCGGGAGGGACTTCGGCAAGGTGAGACGTAAATGCTGTCACATCAGCGGTACAATGTTGAGAAAGGAAAGAAGCGGCGACGGGGGATAGAGTAGAAGGAGCACTGGGTGAGTACGTGGGATACAGTGAGTCTGGTACGGATCGCTTGACATAAGGTGTCCGCGACTTAAACAGGAATGAGCCAGACACGGGCGGACCATCACTATCTTTTGACGGGGATGGTAGAAGGATGAGACCCAGTAGCCAAGGGGTGCTGTCTTAATGTCGTTGTTGAGTTGGGTGTGAGGCGGAGGTTACCAGGCAGTTGGCCATTGTGAATTGGGGAGCTTCTTGATGTGTGTAAATAACAAATAACGATAAAAACGACAACGACCCTGCTCGTAGGTAACGTCGGCGAAGATCACCCAGACTGAGACATTCAACAAGTCTGGGGGACAATGCAGTCTTCACAATAAGGCGCAGAAGAGCGCTCCATTAAATGCCGCTGGGTCCAGCGAATGTGTCAAAGTCGGAGACGACAGAAATTGACCTAAAGCCGTCGCGGCATAGCGGGGTAGGTTCATGGGGACAGTCGCGGAGCAATGGCACGCAACTTTAAGTTACCCTCGACCGTCTCCCATCTTATCTGCCAAGCTGCCCGCATTCGTGCCATGTAGTCTGTGTGAGGAAGAGTGAAACGCTGGTATGGTTGCACAGTCCTTGCGGACTCTTCGGCGGCCTCATCGGAGCCCTCATCGGAGCGCTCATTCCCCGCAATTCCTACATGTCCAGGAACCCAGCAGGAGATAATATCAACATCCGCCCGGCTCGCCAAGACCGTGGCGTCACGGATATCGCGAAACAGGGGATGCGGAGATTCCGATGCCCCGAGAGCACTTAGGGCGCTTTGTGAGTAGCTATAAATTACAATCCGGTCTCCGAACCGGGTAACGTCGCGTTAATTCCCGTACCAAGCGGTGTAATGCAACCAGCTCGACCGTGAAGAGAGACAGGGCGCCGGGCAGAGCCCCGCTGACTTCAAACAGCAGGGATACGGCGAGGAAATCGAACCCCTCTTGGGACTTGGAGCCATCCGTATACACTGGCACGGTTCCAGCGTGACACGAAGTGTGCTGCAAAAAAGGCCGAACGCAATACTCCCGGCGCAGTACAAGCTTTGGGAGCAGAGGTGTGGCAAAAGATAGTCAAAGGCCGTATCCTCAAAGGGTGGGCGTGCTGGGCAGAACCAGGAGCGCCACCGGCCCGAGAGCTATACCTAGCTGTCAAAGGAGTTTCCTAACCCAAAACCCAAAGAGCATAGGGTATGACTGGCGTCTCTCGGAGGCATAGGCACCGTCGAGAACAGCTGCGGATCTGGTGAGAACTGTTGGCGTGTAAGCGAGGCGCCGGGGACATGCGTACGGGCGAATCATGCGGTGTGAACGGCGCAGAGCGAGTGACATATCCCAAGCATCGACAAGTAGGCTGTTAATGGGAGAGGTTTCTAAGGCACCGGTCGCCAAGCGAAAGCTGGTGTGGTGGATCGAGTCCACCTTCCTCAATACACGCTTGGCTGCGGATGCATGAAACTGGCATCCATAGTAGAGCTTCGAACGAACAAAGGATCAATAGAAAAGTAAGGCCCTCCTATCAGCGCCCCAAGCGCTAAACTTCACGGATCAAGGTGAAGCCGTGGATGGCAGCAGAGGTGCACCACCTTAGTCTTGGCCAAGGAAAACCTAAACCTGTGCGCTTCGGCATAGCGAGAGACAGGGTTCAATGCCTGTTGGGAGTCGACGTTCCAGAGTTGGCATCTGGGCCGGGCCAAAAGAGATCGAATGGTCGTCCACGTAGTGCGTAGCGAGAACATCTTCCGGCAACACCCAAGTGATGCCGTTGATGCTCAGGGCAAAGAGTGTGACACTGAGGACACCCCTGCGGGATACCCTCTCCCTGCTCCATTGGAACAGAGAGGGGTCCCCCCCCACCTGTACGCGGAATCAACAATCTCGCAAAATTCAGATATAAACATTGGGAGGCGTCCCCTCGCCCCCATCGTGTGGAGTCTCCATGATACCGTATCACCATGCGGTATCATAGGCTTTCGCCAGATCGAAAAATACCGTGGCGTAGTGCTGTCTACGAAGGAAGGCCTCGCAGACGGCATTTTCCAGTCGGAGCAGAGCATCTGACGTGGAGTGAAACTTGCGGAAGCCGCACTTTGCAGAAGTCAGATGGCCTCCGATGTCAAGAAAAAAAGGCTAATCTAACATTTACCAATTTCTCCATCAACTTGCACACGCAGTAGATTAGAGAGATTGGGCGGAAACAGGCCGGAGTAGAGTGATCTCTCCCCGGTTTGCGAAAGGCGAGCACAGTAGCGATTCGCCAGGAATCCGGGATGAGACCTTCCATCCAGATCCTGTTGAACAAATATAACAGAGAAGCCATGCATCGCTCACCCAGGTGTCGAAGCATGGCGTACGGGGCATCGTCCGAACCATGCGCGGTGTCCGCGCCCGAAGCAAGAGCGGAACGCAACTCACTCAGACTAAACATGTCGTTGAAGGGTTCTCCGCCTCTGGAGGAAAAGTCCAGCCGGCGGCCTTTCGCGACATCACGATCTGCATTAAATGCTGGCGAAGCAGCATCCCGGCTAGAGTGCGGAAAAAGCGGTCGTAAAGGATTCCGCCACGGACGCGGAGTGTAAGATTGCGATCCCATTCTGCTGGAGAACAGAAAGGGGGTCCTGCGAGAACTTGCTTCGAATCCTTTTGACTCGCTTCAACACCTCTGCTAGAGGGGTCTTCCCGTTAAGTGAAGACACGAATGCCCGCTAAGAGCGGCGGGCGTGCTTCTAAATATACCGAAACCTATCCCTTGCTCGATGAAATTCACCGAGAGTGAAATCGTTCGGGCAGCGCTTATAGCGCATGTAGGCATAACGCTTCTGCTTGAGGGCGGTCTCACAGTCGACTGACCACCACGGAAGTGGTCCGCGTGCAAAACGGCCAGACCTTCTAGAAATAGTAGTTAGGCCCGCGCCGATGAGGTTGCCGGAGAACTCAACGGCCTCATCTACCGACTTAAACTCCTCGACTGAAATAGATAATTCAGTCATTTCCTGAAATGGAGACCACCGCGCTAAGCACCACCGGGGCAGGCTCTCGGGCGGCAGCGGCTCAGAAAATGATATTGAATGGAGAGTGCTCTTTACCATGGAAGAGATCGACCATCTCCCAATCACAAAGATGGAGAGAGGGAGAGCAGAAAGATAGATCTAGGCAGGAAAATGAAGCATTCTCGGGCAGTGATGCGTAAACTCATCCACATTTAGGACACTCATCTCAAGCTCGTCGATCAGGTCGGCAAGGACATGTCCCCCTGGGATTGATAGAGTAGTCTCCCCAGAGGGTGTGTCTACCGTTTAGATCTCCGAGTAAGAGAAAGGGCCTCGGTAACCATGCCACGACGCGGGGGACCCGCAAGTCCCCCGCGTTGAAGTCGGCTGCGGTGGAATGTACAAGGAAATAACAGTATACCTCCTATCAAGGTGCAGCTACACACCTATTGCCTGAAAGAAGGTATCTAAAGCGAAGAGAAGAACGGAGACATCAAGCCGGGTGTAAATCGCACATCCTCCCACCCGCACCCCCTCCAGTGGCGGTGGGGTCGCAAAACCCTTATACCCCGGGCGGGTGGGCAGGGGGCAATTCCATTGAAGGAATATGTCATCCAGGCCTAGCTCGGAGGAGATGCGGGGGCCCTCTTCGAACAGAAGACCAACACGGAAATGGCCGTACGCTTCCCGGAGGCAGAACTCCGGGCGTTGTTGGCCGGACATTGCGCTGAAGATGCTGTCGCCTTCGAGGACTCATTGGGGAAGGTTGGGCACGCCATGCGAGTCTTTTCCTCCCTCCGCCTCGAAACCCTAGGCGGGCGGGGGGGGAAGCCTTGTTTTCGAGGATCCACCGTTTCCGAGCCACCCAGCCAACTACTGGGCGTGGGCGAAGGAGCCGGAGCTCCTTTGTTGATGTCCTCCTTTCGGGGGCAGATTTAGGAACCGCGGAAGATGGCCTGGCGACCAAGTTCATGGGTGTTGCCTCCTGTGAGTCTAACGACTCGGTGGAGGCGCGTGGCCGTTTCGCATTACGGAAAACGGTCACGCTGGGGAAAAGGGAGAGGGGATTTGGTTTTAGCCGGGGATAGGTGTGCATTCTTTGTGACGCCAGCTTTACCAGGGAAGCACCCGGAGTGGGTAGAGCCTGAAGAAAGGTGCCGAATGGGCGCGGAAACGACCGTACTCGTAGGCCTGGAGGGAAGAGGAGCAGAGGGCGTCTTTTTCAATATTGAGGCATAGGACGGCCCGGGTAGCGCCGGGCGTGCCAGGACAAAATGATCTTTAGCCTGAACGGCCAGGATTTCTTTTTCAAGGAGATATGCACCACATTGCTTCGAAGAAGCGGGGTGTGGCTCTCCGCAATTGACACACTTGGCCACACACGATTTAGACTTATTGTGTGCGGCCTTGGAGCAAATTTACACAGACTTTGGGTGACCCCGACTTTGCACGTCTACAAGAACGATTCGTATGGCCGAAGCGGTGACAGTAATAGCACCACCGCGGCAGTGGCACGAATGCCTTCACGCAGTAGCGATACCAACCGGCACGCACCGACTCAGGGAGCTTGTCACAGTCGAACGTGACGAAGAGTGTAGGGGTGGGTCTGGAAGCCCCTCCCTGTTTTCTCATCACATGCTCGACCTTGACCGTCCCATGGTCGGCTAGCTCTAAGGTGATGTCCTCTATGAAGTAGTACACGAGTTCCCTCGCATAAACTACTCCTTTCACGAAATTCATGGTAGAGTGCGGCGTCAGACTCACAGGCGTGCCATCAAGTGTCCGAAGGGCACTAATCATAGTCGCCTCGGAGGGATTCGATGCATTCGCCAAAAAGCTCCGGTCCGAGAAACGGGACACCTTCGGCTCTCTACCAAACACACTAGCTAAAGCTCTCCTCTGATGGATCATGTTGCCATTATCCAACATGCTGATATCAGTGGAGCGAATAACTAGGAAGCGTTTGAAGCCAGCGAGTTCGAAAACGCCGGGTAGTCTCTGCATGAGGGCCCCCGACCTAATCGAGGCTCCACTCTTTTCACTTGTACGTTTTGTCTTTGTCCGGGACTCCGCACCATGGAGGATGGGGGGCAGCGAGGCCGGACGTGCCGATCTTGGCTTGGTCGCTTACAGAAGCAGCAGACCCCATCCCTCCCCGCTACCCCGCGGATGGATGAGCCCCGAGTCTTTTTCATCCTTTTTTTGTTATTTCTCTTCTTTTTAGGAGAGGAAGGCGGGGAATGAACCCGCTTTTTCCATCCGCGAGCAGGAGCCTCCAGGCCGGATGGACCGGCCTCAGAAAGGTCCTGGCGGTCATAGAGGCACCAGCCGAAGGAGGAGATCCCTCCCCTTCTTGTACTGCCTTGGAGACCCGGGCCGTTTGAGGAGGACCTTGCATAGGGGCGGATTCGAGTTCGGTGCTTGGCGCCTGCCAGAGTCGCCCCCATGGAAGGCCCTACCATCTGAGGCTGGGTTGCCTCAAAGACTCGGGAGCGGGAAGGGGGCTTCATTTGGCCATCCCCCTCGCAGATCAGAGGTCCCATTGGCAGCGGTGTCACGAGTCGAGTATAGGGAGGTCCAGGCCTTGACCCCCGCTAAAGTCAGTATACGACCCAGCAAGTCTCTGGAAGGAAGCCTCCGATGGCTTTATCTTCCCTTTATCCCCTAAGGGGGTTTGCCCTACCAAGCCGCTTCAATGGCGAGCGGTCGGCTATGGGCTGCCTGTTGACTTTCTTGGCAGTCCCCTTGGAAAGTAAAGGGGAAGACTGCTGCTGGAAAGTGGGAGGCACCACAGGGCACCTCCAGAAAAGGGTGTGAAGTGGAGTCCGGTTAAAGAGATTTGGAGGGTCCTCTACGAGAGCACATGGGGTGGGATGGGGGAGATACCTCCATTTTTTCTATGGAACTGCCTGAGAGCGGCTCCAACGGTGGATGAGGGGAAATTGAGGGAGATTTTTGTCATCATTGGGTATGGTGACCCCTATATTTTTACGTGATTCAAACGCTAATCACCCCTCGTATTAACCCGCTCTTCAAGGGATGCGTACGTGGGTGGCAGAGCCAGGTTCCGCCATTTAAGCCACCCCTCTCGCCTGGTGACCTGGCAGATCTTCGGCATGGCGGCTCACGTTGGGCACGACGTAAAAAGGATAGAGTGTTAAGTGAGAAGGAAAGGGAACGTGAGGAAGGTATGGGTGGAGATGAAGCAGGTTGTTAAAAACCCACCATCCCAAATTGGAGTTCAGGGGTTAGGGAACATTGTCCCCTCCCCCCTCAGCCCCGATCCGGGATAGTTGGCTGAGAAGGTCAGGATCTACCCTGTGAAAATAGGGGACGACGAGAGAAAGTTGTGGGAGAGGTTGTAGGGGACGTGAGGAAGTAGGGTAGAAATACAGGCTTTCTGAAACAAGGAGAAGAGGCTAAGTTGGGGCCGGACGGGGCGCTGAGCCCCGTCAGCATGGCGGCCAGGAATTTTTTTTTTTTTTTTTTTTATTAAGAGCTCATCTGGCGACTGCCTACTTGGGCATTAGTCGCCGTATTAAAACTGGCCTAGTTCTAGGCTACTTTAAAATGAAATTAAAGAGAAAAAAAAAACAACACCCCAAAAGGGGGAAAGGAAGCAAGCTGGTGCGTCGGGGAGAGGTCCCCCCGGCGCAGGAACGTGCAACTAAAGAAAAAAAAAAACAAACAAAAAACAAAACAAATGCAAAAAAAACAACAAAAAAAAAAACAAACCTTGCTTAAATAATAGGGAGGAGGCCGGCCTCCCCCAAGAAGTCAACAAGTCCACAAGTCAGTGTGCACGAATCTGTCCCAAGCACAAGGGACAGGCGGTAGCGACCCCGCCCATCCCGGTACTGGGACAGGTATCGTGCGCGAAGATCACCCAGACTGGGACATTCGACAAGAATGTGCCGAACAGTCTGGGGGACGACGCAGTCGTTGCAATAGGGCGCAGGCGAGCGCTCCATCAGATAGCTATGCGTCACACGAGTGTGTCCGATTCTGGCGGCCAGGAAGGCAAATCACCGCTCCCCTTACGGGGGGAACTGGGAAGAGGTATGCATGGGCATACCTTTTCTATAGAACTCAGAATATGTGATCAGTAGTAGTGAATGGCATTGCAAAATGCATTCAGCGCCATATTTCAAGACTATGGTAGAGTGGAGGGTCTTCCAGCAACAAGCAAATATGCAAGATGTCTGAATAGATCCAATGTACCAATAAAAAATAACCCAAAACAGAGACCAAACAAACCTTCCACAGTTGAGCCACATCATTTGCTAAGGGGTCTTCGGGGTTGGGAGCAGAAAGAAGAGCCTGAATAGATAGTAAGACTGTTCTGATCTGCAAAGCTGGACTCCATTTGTCTGAAGAAAACACAAGAGCTTTAAAATGTAAAATTTACAATATTGAAAAGATAAAGAAGAAAGAATACAACTAGTTATAATAGCAGTGTCATCTAAGAACAAAGACTGGCACTTACCTTTTAATATATCTAAACAAATTCGACCTAATTTATCTATGTTTGGATGGTAAATTTTTGTCATAAATCTGTTGAAAGAAAAAAAAATTAAGCATTAGCAAAGAAATACTCAACTATAAGTGACATTTGTCCCACTAATATTATGGTATCATTGCCAACGACAATGCCCCTCAGTAAGCAGATAACATTTAACATAATGTACTTTACTATACAATCACAGCCATACAACATACACCAGTCAATTGAGGGGGGTTTTTTAGGGTCACTCATCTGGCAAATACTTGCATGGGCATACTCTCCCAAATTATTGTCTGGGCAATTTTTAGTCTATTTTAAATTTTGAAAAAACTTGAAATTAAAAAAAAAACAAGACAAAAACTACCGAAAGCACGCTTAGGTGCAGGAGGAAGGCTCACTTCCTCACGGAGCTCAAGCAAGCACCCAATAACCAAAGAATCATATAAAATGGACAAGGCCCCCTCCTCCATAAACTATTATTCCAGTCAGATGTGCACGAATCCGTCTTGAGTAAACAGGAGTCAATCACTACATTAAGGACCTTGCTCATTCCCAGAACCGGGAGAGTGTGTGTGAGCAAGCTTCACCCCAGACAGTGTCGGGGATAACGCAGTTGTTGCAACATGGTGCTCCATCAAGTGGCCCTGCATTTGTTTTTTGTTTTTTTAGGCACTCAACTCACAAATACCACTCATGGTAATGTCGCTGAATTCAATTCAGTTCATTAGGCTAAATTAAAAATTTTGAAAAAAAAGGAGGGGGGGGAACCAGAAGAGAAAAAACTAAGGGAAAATGCATTCTCTGGCATCGGAAGGAGGCCTGCACAATCATGTAATCAATACCCAACAACAACTATATACAGTGGAGGCCAGCCTCCTCCAAAGGGTCTAGCCAGCTACATCCAGGGTACATGGAACAAGCAGTAGCAATTCGTCGTTGCAGCGTGTCTGGCATCCACATTTCCCACAATCACTATGTCCAGGAACTCAGCGGAATACAAGCTTCGGGATACTGCGAGCAAGGGGGTGCAGAGATTCCAATACTTCAAGGGCAATCAGTGAGCTCCGTCGCTAAAAATCAAAATTGTCTCTGAACTGGGCACAGTGCATAATCGTCCTACCCAGTGATGTATCGCAACCAGCTCAGAACCATGTCAGCATCAGACAAGAGGGGAGGGAGGGGGGATGAAAGCCAGCCCAAAATTTGGATTTAAAAACATCCCTATATACATTGGAAACACCAAGACACTCTGCTGCTGATTCTCACAATTCACATAGTAGCTGTAAAAAAGTATCTCTATCAGCACCACAAGTGCAGAATGCCATGGAAGAAAAAGTTACTGTGCTGGAATCAGATGACCTCGTGTCCAAAAGATAATCTAGGCTAACATCAACCAATTTCTACATCAATTTATTTTCACATGGAAGAGGTTAGATTTTTTTTTTTCTTCTTTTATGAGCCCATCTGGGGACTGCCTAGTTGGGCATAAGTCACCGTACACACCACGACAGCCTAGTACTAGGCTACTTTAGAATAACAACAAAAAATAAAAAAGGTAACAAGCAAGAAGCAAGCTCCATCATCGAGGGAAGGTCTGCCTTCCACCGGTGCAGCGACGTGCTACCTACAGAGAAAACAAAAACAAAAACCCACATAATTAAATAAACGGGAGAAGGCCGGCCTCCTCCAAAAAGTCTATAAGCCACCAGTCGATGTGCACGAACCCGTCCCGAGTAAAAGAGATAAGCGGTAGCGACCCCACTCACCCAGCACCGGGACAGGTAACGTGCGCGGAGATCACCCAGACTGGAACATTCAACAAGAATGTGCCAACAGTCTGGGCAACAACGCAGTCTTCACAGTATGGCGCAGGCGAGCGCTCCATCAAATGGCGGTGTGTGCCGCGAGTGTGTCCAATTCGGAAAAGAAAGAAAGCAACCTGAGGCCATCGCGGTATTGGGGGGTTAGGTCCATGGGAACAGTCGTGGCGCAATGGCACGCAACTTTACATTCCCTTAGACCGTCTCCCATCTTCTAAGCTAAGCAGCCCGGAGGGCTGTCCGTATTCCTGCCATGTAGTCGGTGTGACGAAGAGTGAAACGCTGGTCCGGTCGCAGAGTCCTCGCGGACTCTTTGGCGGGCTCATTCACAGCAATTCCTACATGTCCAGGAACCCAGCAGAAGATAATATCGACATCCGCCAGGCTTGCCAAAACCGTGGCGTCACGGATATCGCGAACCAGGGTATGCAGAGATTCCAATGCCCAAAGAGCATTCAGGGAACTTTGTGAGTCGCTATAAATCACAATCCGGTCTCCGAAACGGACACGTCGCGTAATCTCTCGTACCGAATGGTGCATTGGATTAGCTCAGCCGTGCCGACACGCAGAGCTTGGAAGAGCCCCGCTGACTTCAAACAGAGAGGATACGGCATGAAAGCCAACCGACTCTTGAGATTTGGAGCCATCCGTATACATGGCACGGTTCCAGCGTGACACGATGTGGGCTCCAAAAAGGTCGAACGCAATACTCCCGGCGCAGTACAAGCTTTGGGAGCAGAGGCGTGGCGACAAATAGCCAAATGTGGTACCCTCCAGGGTGGCGTCCTGGGCAGAACCAGGTGCACCAGCGGCCCGAGAGCTATACCTAGCTCTCGAAGGAGTTTCCTAGCCCCCTAAACGCAAAGGGTATGACTGGCATCTCTCGGCGGAATAGGCACCGTCCAAATCAGCTGCGGACGCAGTGAGAGCTGTTGGCGACTGAGCGAGGCGCCGGGCTCGTGCCTACCGGCGAATAATGCACTGTGCACGGCGTAGAGCGAGTGGCATCTCCCCAACATTGAATAGTAGGCTCTCAATGGGGGAGATGCGGAAGGCGCGGGTGTGGTGGATCGAGTCCACCTTCCGCAATACACACTCAGCTGCGGATGCATAAAACTCGCATCCGTACTCGAGCTTCGAACGAACAAAGGATCGATAAAAAAGTAAGGCAGTAGCCCTATCAGCGCCCCAAGCGCTGACCGTCACGGAACGGAGAATATCTATGGCGCGGGTACATGAGACCCTAAGGCTGCGAAGATGAGCCTCCCAGGTGAGGCGTCGGTCAAATACAAGACCAAGGAAACGGTGAGATTCAACCACTTCCAGGTGTACCCCATTAAGAAACAAGTCTGGCTCAGGGTGGAGCCGTGGATGGCGGCAGAGGTGCAACACCTTAGTCTTGGCCAAGGAAAACCGAAACCTCTGCGCTTCGGCATAGCGAGAGAGGCGGTTCAATGCCTGTTGGAGTCGACGATCCAGAGTTGGCATCTGGGCCGCGCCAAGAGATCGAAAGGTCGTTCACGTAGAGCGTAGCGAGAACATCTTCCGGCAGCACCGAGGTGATGCCGTTGATCCTCAGGGCAAAGAGTGTGACACTGGCAACTGCTCACTTGAGCATAAGTCGACGAAAAACACGAGAGCCTAGAAATAGGCTACTTTAAAATAAAAATATGAAAACATAGTGATATAAATTGGAAAAACTTAATCAGAAGCAATCTCCGGCAGCGGGGGGAGGTTCCCCTCACCCCAGTGCAGGAGAGTGCAACCTACAAAACAACAATAACAAACAAAAAACAAAAAGAATCCTAAATAAAGGGGAGAAGCCCGGCTTCCCCCAAGAAGTCAACAAGTCCACAAGTCAATGTGCACGAACTCGTCCCGAGCACAAGGGACAGGCGGTAGCGACCCCGCCCATCCCGGTACCAGGACAGGTATCGTGCGTGAAGATCACCCAGACTGGGACAGTCGACAAGAATGTGGCGAACAGTCTGGGTGACGACGCAGTCGCCGCAATAGAGCGCTGGCGTTCCATCAGATAGCGACTCGAACAACGAGTATGTCCGATTCGGAGACGACAGAAATCGACCTGAAGCCGTCGCGGCATTGGGAGATAGGTCCATGGGAACAGTCGCGGCGCAATGTCACGCAACTTTACATTCTCTTCGACCGTCTCCCATCTTATCTGACAAGCTGCCCGTATTCCTGCCATGTAGTCTGTGTGAGGAAGAGTGAAACGCTGGTATGGTTGCACAGTCCTTGCGGACTCTTCGGCGGCCTCATCGGCGCGCTCATTCCCTGCAATTCCTACATGTCCAGGAACCAAGCAGGAGATAATCACAACATCCGCCCGGCTCGCCAAGACCGTGGCGTCACGGATATCGCGAAACAGGGGATGCGGAGATTCCGATGCCCCGAGAGCACTCAGGGCGCTTTGTGAGACGCTATAAATTACAATCCGGTCTCCGAACCGGGTAACGTCGCGTTATTTCCCGTACCAAGCGGTGTAATGCAACCAGCTCGACCGTGAAGAGAGAGAGGGCGCCTGGCAGAGCCCCGCTGACTTCAAACAGCAGGGATACGGCGTGGAAATCGAACCCCTCTTGGGACTTGGAGCCATCCGTATACACTGGCACGGTTCCAGCGTGACACGATGTGAGCTCCAAAAAGGTCGAACGCAATACTCCCGGCGCTGTACAATCTTTGGGAGCAGAGGCGTGGAGACCAATAGCCAAATGTGGTACCCTCCAGGGTGGCGTCCTGGGCAGAACCAGGGGCGTCACCGGCCCGAGAGCTATACCTAGCTCTCGAAGGAGTTTCCTAGCCCCCTAAACCCAAAGGGCTTAGGGTATGACTGGCGTCTCTCTGCGGCATAGGCACCATCCAGATCAGCTGCGGATGCAGTGAGAGCTGTTGGCGACTAGGGGAGGGCTCTCGCGTACAGGCAAGTGATGCACTGCACGCGACGCAGAGCGAGTGGCATCTCCCCAGAGCCTGCTGGTCGATGCTGGGGAGATGCCACTCGCTCTGCGCCGCGTGCAGTGCATCACTTGCCTGTAGGCGAGAGCCCGGCGCCTCCCTTAGTCGCCAACAGCTCTCACTGCATCCGCAGCTGATCTCGATGGTGCCTATGCCGCAGAGAGACGCCTCGGCGGGATTCGCCGCATTCGCCAG
The DNA here is from genome assembly GCA_963969495.1 of Ceratothoa steindachneri. Taxonomy (NCBI): domain Eukaryota; kingdom Metazoa; phylum Arthropoda; class Malacostraca; order Isopoda; family Cymothoidae; genus Ceratothoa; species Ceratothoa steindachneri. The sequence continues at coordinate 49,811,531 of OZ018338.1, read as the reverse complement.
AAGACTCCCGTCCGAGAAACGGGTCACCTTCGGCTCTCTACCAATTGCACTAGCTAATCCTCTCCTCTGATGGATCATGTTGCACTTGGCCAACATGGTGCCATCAGTGGAGCGAATAACGAGGAAGCGTTTGAAGCCAGCGGGTCGAAAACGCCAGGTAACCTCTTAATCAGGGGCCCTGATGTCATCGAGGCTCCACCCTGTGCACTTTTCGTCTTTTTCATAGTCAGGGGCCCCTCTGCCTCCCCGGCAGAGGGGCTGGATGTGCCGATCTTTACTTGGTCGCTTGCCACAGTGGCAGCAGACCCATCCGTTCCCGTAGCCCCCGCGGATGGAGAGGAGCCCCGAGTCTTTTTATTCTTTATCGAATGAACCCGCTTCTCAACTCCGCCGACAGAAGCCCCTAGGCCAGATGGACCGACCTTAACCAGGTCCTTCTCCGAATTGGAAAAGGTCGTGGTGGTTGCAGGGGCACCTGGTCAGAGGAGATCCCTCCCCTCCTTGTACTGCCTCGGACGGCCCAGCCGTTTGAGGAGGACCTTGCATAGGGGCGGATTCAGGTTCGGTGCTTGGTGCCGAGCCCGGTTTCCCCCCCATGGAAGGCCCTACCGTCTGAGGCTGGGTTTCCTCAAGGACCATGTCTATCACAGTTGGCCATCCCCCTCCAAGGACATCGCAGGTCCCCTTGGCAGCGTCACCAGTCTTTTGTGGGAAGACACAGGCCTTGACCCTGGCAAGGTTTAAGATTCTTGCCAGCAGGTCTTTTGAGGGAAGCGACCGAAGGGGCCTGGCTTCCCTCTCCCCCTTAAGGGGGTTTGCCCTACCGAGCCGCTTCGATGGGGAGCGGCTGGCTAAGGGCTGCCTGGTGGCTTTCTTGGCAGTCCCCTTGGAAAGAAAAGAGGCGACTGCCACTGGAAAAAGGGAGGTGCCCGAAAGCACCTCAAGAGAAGGTGGTGAGGGCAGTCCCCTGCACCCGTAGGCGAAGGAGAGGAGTAAGCCTCCTCTCCGGTTAGAGAAATATGGAGGGTCCCCTGCGCAAGCACAGGGGGGAGGACCTCCATTTTTTCGCTGGAGCTGCCCGAGGGCGGCTCCGTCGTTGTTTAGGGGGAGTTAAAGGGGTTTGGTTTTTTAACGATTCATCCATGGGCATGGTGAGCCTATTTGTGCTACAGGATGCAATAGCTCACCTCTCGCAGTTGCCTGCAATGCATGAGGTACTTACAGGCCCGGCAGAGCCAGGCGCCGCCATTTGGGACCACCCCTCCCGCCTGGTGGCCTGGCAGTCCATCGGCATGGCAGCTCCACCTTGGACACGGCGTAAAAATATATAGATTGTGAAGAGGATGGGAAAAGGGATGTGAGGAAGGTATGGGTGGGGATGAAGCAGGTTGTTAAGAAACAACCACCCCAGACCGGAGCTCAGGGGTTTTAGCCGGGGATCGGTCTGGAACCTTTGTGCCGCTAGCTTTACCAGGGAAGCGCCCGAGGTGGGTAGAACCCGCAGAAGAGTTCCGAATGGGCGCGGAAACGACCGTACTCGTAGGCCTCGAGGGGCCAGGAGCAGACTGTCTTTTTCAACATTGAGGCATAGGACGTCCCCGGCAGCGCCGGGAGCGTCAGGAACAAGTCCTTAGCCTCGTGAAATGAGAGATGATCCTAAGCCTGAATGGCCAGGATTTCCTCATCAAGGAGATACGGACCACATTGCTTCCAAGAAGCTGGGTGCGACTCTCAGCAATTGACACACTTGGGGTTACTCGAAACTTGTCTAAGTTGCTCCAAGACCACACACGATAAGTCCAAATCATGTGTGGCCTTGGAGCAACTTACACAGGTTTCGGGTAACTCCGACTTTGCATGTCGACAGGAGCGACGGACCACATTGCTTCCAAGAAGTTGGGTGCGACTCTCAGCAATTGACACACTTGGGGTTACCCGAAACTTGTCTAAGTTGCTCCAAGACCACACACAATAAGTCCAAATCATGTGTGGCCTTGGAGCAACTTACACAGGTTTCGGGTAACTCCGACTTTGCATGTCGACAGGAGCGATTAGTATGGCCGAAGCAGTCACAGTAATATCACCTCTGGCAGTGGCACGAATGCCTTCACGCGGTAGCGTACCAACCGGCACGCACCGACTCAGGGAGCTTGTCACAGTCGAAGGTGATGAAGAGTTAAGGGGTGGGTTTGGAGGACCCTCCCTGTTTTCTCATTACACACTCGACCTTGAAAACCCCATGGTCGGCCAGCTTTAAGGTGATGTCTATAGAGTAGTCCACGAGTTCCCTTGCATAAGTTCATGGTAGAGTGCGGCGTCACAATCACAGGCGTGCCATCAAGTGTGCGAAGAGGACTAATCATGGCCGCCCTGGAGTGTTTCGACGCATTCAGCAAGGCTCCCGTCTAAGAAACGGGGTCACCTTCGGTTCTCTACCAATCACACTAGCTAAAGCTCTCCTCTGTAAGGATCATGTTACCCTTAGCCAAAATGCTGCCATCAGTGGAGCGAATAACCAGGAAGCGCTTGAAGCCAGCAGGCACAAAAATGCCGGGTAGTCTCTGAATGAGGGGCCCCGACATAATTGCGGCTCCGCTCTGCACACGTCATTGTACTTTTGGTCTTTATCAGGGAGTCCGCACCAGGGAGGGCAGCGTAGCCGGAGGTGCCGATGTTGGCTTAGTCGCTTACAGAAGCAGCAGACCCATCCGTCCCCACAGCCCACACGGATGTAGAGGAGCTTCGAGTCTTTTTTCCTTTTTATGAGAGGAGGGCGGGGAATGAACCCGCTTCTCCCCTCCGCTGGCAGGAGCTCCCAGGCCAGATGGACCAGCCTCAGAAAGGTCCTTCTCTGAGATGGAGAAAGTCCTGGCGGTCGCAGGGGCACCGACCGGAGGATATGATCCCTCCCCTCCTTGTACTGCCCTGGAAACCCAAACGGTTTGAGGAGGACCTTGCATTGGGGCGGACTCGGGTTCGGTGCTTCGCGCCGAGCTCGGATTCGCCCTCTGAGGCTGGGTCGCCTCAATGAGCGAGTCTATGTCGGAGGAGGGGGCCTCCATTTGGCCATCCCCCCCCCAGGCATCACAGGTCCCATTGGCAGCAGTGTCAGGAGTCGAGTATGGGGAAGCACAGGCCTCGACCCCCGCTAAGGTTGGTATACGAGCCAGAAGATCTCTGGAGCAAAGCGGCGATGGGCCCTGCCTTCCCTCTCCCCCTTAAGGGGGTTTGCCCTACCGAGTCGCATCAAGGGGGTGAGGGAGAGTCCCCTGCACCTGTAGGCAAAGGAGAGGAGTAAGCCTCCTCTCTGTTAGAGTTTTGGAGGGTCGCCTGCGAGAGCACAGGGGTGAATGGGGGAGCCTCCATTTTCTCAGTTGAGCTGTCCGAAGGCAGATCTGTCAATCGTGAGGGGCAAAGGGTTTTTTCTTAGATTTTCATCATCGGGCATGAGGACCCTATTCTTTCTGCGGGTAGCAAATGCCAATCACCCCTCGCAGTGGCCCGCTCTGAGAGGGGTCCATATGGGGCTGGCAGAGCCAGGTGCCGCCATTTTAGGCCACCCCTCCCACCTGGTGACATGGCAGCCCTTCAGCATGCTGGCTCCACCTAGGGCAGGGCGTAAAAAGGATAGTGTGTGAAGTGAGAAGTGACGGGGATGTGAGGAAGGTATGGGTGGGGATGAAGCAGGTTGTAAAGTCTTTGACAGCTTACTTTAGATGGCGTCATGACCTTTGGAGAAATGGAGCTGAAGCATTTAATTATACTAAACTGAAGGTGGATTGTTCTATTATTTTTAGGATGGAATTCTAAAAGAAAATCAGGCAATCTTTTCTGAACAACTTTATTTCTTCATCAGTTGGTCATCTTGGCCAGTTTCTAATAGCCGTTTTTGTAGTAAATGATAAATCTATATCAGTGAAATGTAAAAGATTATCACTTTTGTAAAGATCAGCTTTTAGTAAAGCACTACAAGAAATACTATTTTCCTATATACTTTGTGTTTCAGAATTCTTTTGCCAATATATTTTAGTAAACAAAAAAAGTTCCTCATAAAGGAATGGTGTCAATGGAAAATCTTTCCGAAATTTTGTCAAAAATCCTTCAAACTGATTTGCAATAATTGAAAAGAAAGAGTTTTGCCCCTAGCATATTTAAAAGTACCTCTTAAAAAAGTACAAAAAGTACCTGTTACACACCGTTTTAAAAAATTTACAGTAAGTCAAAATTCCCTGAATTTTCTAGGTTATCCTTGACAAATTATGAATTCCCTGACTTTTCCAGGTTCTTAGGGTTGGGGAACACCAGGATTCTGTACAATAGTGAAAAGAAATGGCGATAACTATGATCTTTGCATTTACTATGGAAAAGACAAAAGTTCTATCCCTGAATACCCTGATGCCCATGAACTAATTCCAGTGAGCGTAGAGTTGTACATTTGTCAAAATCTATACTTGAACAAGGATAGCACATAATTGTCGACAATTGGAATGCAAATGCGCATTTGGCTAACTTTTTACACTCATAAGAGACTATGCCGACTGGTACTATTCATTCCAACAGAGTAATTTGAAAAGAATTAGCTTCTAAAAAAGTACAACAATATGAGTCTGCATTCGCCAGAAAACATAACTCTTTGATTGTGAGATGGGAGGATAAAAGAACTGTAAATATCATAACTTACTATTCCTCTGAGCTGATTGATAAAGATAAAACTTACTTTGGTGGAATAGAATGTGATTGAAAAGTATAATGAATTAATGGGCAGTGTTGATATAGCTGACGAATTATTAGAACCTTATGACCACACCCGAAAGCACCATACCAGGTTCAAGAAGATAAGTTTCCATCTTATTATGAGGATGCTTCTCAATAGCTTTTGGTTGTATAAAAATTAAGTAAACAAAGCTATGAAAATGCAGAACTTCATTGAGAAGTTGTTTAAGAACTTATACTTACTCATAATGCGAATGACAATGATGTTTTCCAAAAGCTTGTTGCTAATAACCGAGAGCAGGATAAAAACAAAAGCGAGGAAAGGTTGTCCATGCATTAGCAACGATCCTTCAAAAAACAGACAGCTCTGTAGCATGGCCCCCAAAACGTAAGGATACAAGAACCTATTGTATCGGATGTCCAGACTGGCCAGGACTTTGTTCGATTGAACATTTCAAAAGCTTCCAGTAACAAAGGTGGTAAATAAATGTGAGAAATATATATTTCATATTTTTCCCTAGTAATAATCAATAGGTTAACCATTTTGTCAATAATTCATTTGAAATATTGCAAAAAGTCAATATGCACATTGCTACACAACTGCAAGCAGAAGGGGTTAAATGAGTGCAGATCAGTGGTAAAAACCCCTATCAATTTGTTTTCCATTCCTTTCTCAATTATTTTTAACTTCATACTACAATGTCTGAATTACACCTATCAAATTGATAATACTCAGGAGGTATGGCATTATCAGGTGAGTCAGCCCTGTCACAATGCCTTTCTGGCTAATTAAATGAATACTTTACCTAACTTTGGGGGCGCTCATTGGGTATTCATCTGGAAGGAATAACTCCAGCTTGAAAACACCACCTTCAAAAGGAGATCCTTCAGGTCCTGTTTAAGGAAAGGAAAAAGTGACAGGTCAAAGGAAAATGCTGACTAAAATAAATCAATGAAATTAATGCTTGAGATTGAAAATAACTTTGATGCCATATATGATTCTCCTACAAATCCTCTACTCCTCTCACTCCTACAAATGCCCACCATAGCCCTCTTGCTATATCCAAATTAAACAAACTAGACAAAGACAGACAGGAGTTCTCGATAGCTGAGTGGATGAGGTATTGGATTTCCATTCCTGCATGCCAGGTTCATTTATCTGAAAGAATGGATGCAAAAAATTTCAATTCAACACTGAGAGGGAGCAACCACAACCAGGTGGTGCATCAAGTCTGGACAAATGCGTAGACAGCTCTAGCCATGTACCTCATCGCACATAGTTATCCAAACACCACTATATATTCCTCTCTTCCCACATACCACTCTTCAATCTCAGAACCTGCTGAACGTGGTTTTCATTTGCCCATGATAAAAAATGAATGCCCCTTCCTTGGACCATGAAAGATAACCTGTCCACAGACATGACAGCAATTATCATCCTGATCTTTATGTGAATTTTATTATCCACTTAAAGGACCTAGACACTGATTAAAAATAGAAATAAAAAACAAAAAAAAACAGCTGTCTATATAAGTAAACACAGGTGCACCCAAAGGAGAGTTACATTCAGAAACAATTCCTCCATTACAATACTGCCAAGACAGTATTGCAATCCCAATCAACCCCTCCACCACCTAACCAAAAAAGGATTCCTCAAAATAAAAAAAACTAGAGCAGAGTTTTCCCATAACCTCCCTCCCTACTGCCTCATCCAACAAACACACCTTTAATAGACAACTCATAATAAACCCAAATCATGCCTATCTTGCAACACAACTTTCTCCATTACCAGTTTATACTCAGAATGCTAATTATTTAGACAAGCCTCAGAATGAGGGGCCCAAATGAAATCGAGGCTCTGCTCTGCACACTTGCAATTTTGGTCTTAGTCAAGGACTCCCAACCCGAGATAGCACCAGGGTCAGACATACCAATCTTGGCTTGTTCGGTTACCAAAACAGACCGACCCATCCCTGCAGGTCCCACGGAGGGAGAGGAGAATAGTCTTTTTAAAAAAAATTTCCTGTTCTTTTCTTCTTAGGAGAGTAGGAGAGGAGGGCGAGGAATGAAACTGCTTCTCTCCTCTGCCGGTAGGAGCCCCTAGGCCAGAGAGAACGGCCTTAGTAAGATCTTTCTCTGAAATGGAGAAGGTCCCGGCTGTCAAAAGGACACCAGCTGGAGGATGAGATCCCTCCTCTCATTGTAAAGCCTTGGGCCCGAGCTGTGAGGAGAAGCTTGCACATGCCGACTTGTGTTCTGTGCTTGGCACTGAGACTGGGTTTGTGCCCATGCAAGATCCTGCTATCTGGGGCTGGGTCACCTCAGGGACCATGTCCATCTCAGGGGTGGGGGGGGCCTCCATGTGCGCCACCAAGACATCACAGATCCCCTTTGAGCAACCTTTCATCTCGTCTTGGGACTGCTAACTGGCATCCATTGGGTATGAGAGGGGGCCACGTACAGTGACCCCCTGTAGACTTGATATGCATGCCAAGAGGACTTTAAGAGGACATGGGTCAATGGGCTCTGCCATCCTTTGCCCCCCTAAGGGGGTTGGCCCTATCGAGCCACTACCACCAGGAATGGTCAATTATGGGCCGCTGGTGTGCTTCCTTGGCAATCTCCTTGGAAAGTAAAGGTGGGACAGCCGCTGGAAAGAGGAAGTCACCCAAGGGCGACTCCAGAGAAAGGGGTAAGGGGAGAGTCTCCTACACTTGTAGGCATAGAAGAGGATTAAGCCTCCTCTCCTGTCAAAGAGGTTTGGAGGCTCCCCTGCAAAAGCACCAAGGGGTGGGGGACCTACTTTTCTTTTGTGGGGTTGCCCGAGAGTGGCTCCAATGATGGGAGAAGGGGAGTATTTTGTAAACAAATCATTTGTCATGGTGGCCCTATTTGTATCACAGGATGCAAACACTCATCCCCCCACGCAGTAGCCCAGTCTGCAAGGGGTGAATACAGGGCCAGCAGAGACAGCTGCCACTATTTGGGACCACACCTTCACCCCAGTGGCCAGGCAGCCCTTCGGCATGGTGGCTCCATCTTGGGCTGGGCGGAAAATTGATAGACTGTGAAAGGAGAGAGAAAGGGTATGTGTGGAAGGCGAGGGTGGAGGTGAGGCAAGTTGTTAAAAACCCACCACCCCAAACTGGAGCTCAGGGTTGAGGGGACATTATTCCCTCACCCCCAAACTGGAGCTCAGGGTTGGGGGGGCATTGTTCCCTCACCCCCAATCTGGGATGGTTGGATGAGAGGAAGCTGGTCAGTGCCTAACCTGTGAAATTAGAGACAAACCAAAGAAAGTCATAGGAGAGGTTGCAGGAAAAGTGAGGAAGCAGGGTAAGAAGACAAGGTGTCAGAAAGAAGAGACTAAGCTGGGGCTGGATGGGGCACTGAGTCCCGTCAGCACGGCAGCCACTTACAGGGTATTCACTTGGGAATGACTGACCAATCTACAACTCTTTTTCTTTTGCCCTGCAGGGTGGCGCGACAGTTTATAAAACAGCCTTGATCCAATATGAATTGCCATATAAATTATAAGTTTTATACGCATATTTGTATCCAATATCAGCAACTGGCAATACTAAGCAGATTAAAACCCAAATAATGGAATACAACAGTTTTCTGTAGTAGGACAAAAAGAAACAGGCACCCAAATACCATCAAACCCTGGATGATTTTATAAAATAAAGTAAAAAAAATTTGCTTACTCCACATTCAGGAGTATATAAATACATCTCAAGCATACATGACAAAGCATAGCCCGCTAACTCACCCTAGCTGTCAAATTCTTGGCTTTACATTTCAAACAAAAGGACTGACTACTAATAACCTCAAAATTTTGGTACAGGCCATCATCAAAGTGCACTTGCACAGTTGGCTTGATATTAAGGCTGATAAAAGATTAGGTAATGGTTTAAGAAACCTATTCATTAGATCCAAAGAGTGAATAAATTTCCTAACTGGAAAATTAAGGACATCTGTTATGATATATTAAGTTGTTTTGCTCATGGTGAAAATAATCCCATCAGAATGTTAAATGATGAACATAAAGATGTAAGGTGGTGTGCTATAAAGGATTTTGATGATGAATCTAGCAGCAGCAAAGATTTTCTAGGAGAAATAAATAAAAGTCAAGAAAATGAATTAGATCATGATGGTGGTACTGATAAATATCCTGCAATGAATAAAAATATTATGGTCTTTAGAAAACCAATCAGCAATTTCAAAGCAACTGAATATTATAAGTTGTCTGATATGTCCCAATGAAAACTGTTCAGTAGTAATGAAGAATGAAATGTTTAATGCTCCAGGGAAATGAGAGCCAGGGTCAGAAGCATCCATGGCTGTTATAAGTCATGAATGCAGGTCTAATTAGAAACAAAATAAATCACAAACTGATAACAAAATTGTCTTAAATATATTATAAGTTATATTATAGATTACTATGATTAATTTAAATGCACTTGTCTTATAGATTAGCATTAATCAATTACATCAGATTTGAATTGAAGTTTGAAATTTAAACAAAACCATTTAAAAAATGCCAATTTTTTCTCTTGGCCTGCGCAGCTTATTCACTTCACTCACAGTATGCGAGAAAGGGTTTTTTGATTTCAATACATTCAAAACTAATGTGCAAGATTTTTTTTTTTAATGCACAGATGGACATATATGTATATATACACACACATGCTATGATATTTATAATAAGAAGTACATCATTTGTTATTTTCCTCATTTTCACTAGTTCAACATTAGGTATATTTGGCAGGAATCTCATTTTTATATGAAAAGCAAACTGCCAAACTGACACTTAAAAACAAAATGTGTAGTTTTGGCCCACTCTCTCTCTCTCTCTCTCTATATATATATATATATATAAATATATATATATATATATATATATATATATATATATATATATATATATATATATATATATATATATATATATATATATATATATATTGCTGTTCTGTATCAAAATTTGCAAGATGTAACCCTATTTTTTCTTGACCATTTTGCACCATTGTATAATATACATGGAAAATATACTTGATAGATGAATCACATAAATCTTAATTTGAAGGCAACAAGCAAAGCGGTGCAGTTTCAACAGCCTCTCTAAAACTATTATTCTTTACTGGGTGTCTGCACTTTCTGACAATTCTTTTTCTTGCGGTAATATTTGAAAAAGAAATGTGAATAAGGTGATGAAATTGGTTCATAATAGCAAATAAAATGTAGGTATCTTATGCAACATATTCCCATCATACGTTTATATTTTATATAAAGGTGATTCTTTTTGTATAAAAAAATGTTTTATCTAGCGGGAGATACAAGTTAGGAGTTGTGTGCATGCATAGAAGGTCATTTAAGATTAAATTGGGAGGTCCATTTTAGAAACTAGATTGATGAGCTGCTGCACTAGATTGCTGGAATGATTTGATGAATTGAAATTTATTTTAATCTTGAAAAGATTATTTATTCATGTAAGAAAGCAAAGAACTACCATAATTATTTATAATATTCAAATCATTTTTGGGAAGTTATTACTATTAAATGTTAGTTAAAATTCCAATCTAACCCCCAAAACTAATGTCTCAAGAGCCGCAGAAAGTACATCAAAAAGGGGTAGTGAAATATGATTTCAATAAGATTTTGTTTAACATTTTAATAAAAGACTAGTCAATATCTTGTCAACTATGCAGGTAGGAAAGCTAGTTTGATATAACAAAGTATACCATTCAAGGTGATCAATTAATAGATGTGGCATGATGTTAAGCTCTATGGACTGTCTTAGAAAGAGCATCAAGTGATATAGGAAAATGTTCTTTCCCATGCTTGATATTGCAATGAAGGATGCATATTATATATACATAGTAGACCTAAAATATAACCGATGCAAAACTTTTCCAGAGGTTATTAGGCAATTGTCAAAAAAATATGGCTCAATTGAGACAAAGTAACCCTGGGCACAGTGCCCATGCTTTAGATCCTGCTAGGATAAGAAGCAAGTATTTTATTTGGTCTCTTCCCTCTGAAGAGCTAAAAAAACATGAACAATGTTATGTATGCTAACATAATGCAAGAGAGCCAAGAAAAGATGCAAGGTATGAATGTAATGTGACATTGTATAATTATCCCTCCTTCAAAGATTTCTAATGCTGTACTCATAGTAAATAGTGTATATATATGTTAATAAAATCACTTTATAGGTTATATACTGAGCAACCATCCATACATAAGCTCAAATCAGAACAATGTCCCTAAGCAGGGGAGTAGGTGGGTGTCATTAATAATATCATTTAGGATTAGATTTTGGACAAAAAGGCTACATTCAAATCTGCCCCTCGTTCTACAGAGAAAAAGATCATTAGAAAAAAAGACTATGAACACAAAGGTAATGTCAGGAAAACAGTGCTTCAAGTATTTTGAATCATATAAAACTTTATACAGAAACTAAGCTTGGAATAAATATTATCCATCTATAAAGTGGCTTATTAACATATTTATTAAGTTTTAAAAGCCCATAATGCCTATAATATAGAAATTGGAAATATGCAATCCTAGACACACATTGAGGCTAAGTACTATACATTTTTTTAGGTAAGATAGCATGTTTTATAAAATATACCTATAGAGCACTTTTTACCAGGTGAGGGGGTCAGATTGCAGTGTGGGGGTGTGAAAGAGTTAAGGAAAGGAGATTTCTATATGGCAGATAAATACACAGGTTGATATAACCTGCTATCGGGGATGTGTCAAGATTCAAAGCTAGGCAGGTAGAAGCTGTGTGTGAGTTTACAGAAATTAATTTCAAGATCACCTTTATAAAGTAAATTATCAACACAAGTAGAATCTGCCTACAATAAATTTACTTTAGCTAATTGTCTATTTTTATTTTCATATTAATTTAAAGTTCAGCAAAATGTGACCAAAATGAAGAAAGCAAGAATAGAGAAAGGTTCAAATCTTATTTTGTGGAATACTTCATTACAAGCAAATTAATTGAAAGATCCAAGTAAAATTTGAAATTAAAATTATTATTATTTCTATAAATTTGGTCACTATTCCAGAGGTACTTGAGAGTTTTGCTGTTTAAATTAATGTTCATAAGCATCGATTTCAGGTTATTTGTGATATAGCCAACATATAAAGATGTAAAGTCTTCTCTTGGTTTTAATTTTTATAATAATAATAATACACATATAACTAAATCCATGTGTAGGTAGATTTTCACCCTGAATTTAAAGTGCAATATTGGTGACTGCCTACTTGGGGATTAGTCGCTGTATTCAACATTGCCTAAAATAAGGCATATTTATTTACGAGGGACGGTCAATAGGTTTTGCAAATCAGTAGGGCAAAACAGAGGAAGGGGGATGGCTGTTTGTGGGGGTGTTAGGAGAAGTTATGACAAGTCAGGACCTGCAGCCACACGCTCCTGCCTCGTCTATTTAAGAAGCAGTAGCTGATCACAGATCGTCAGTCACAAATTTGTCAACCATGGAGAAGGTTGAGCCCCGCGCAGTGATCAAATTTTTGACCAAGGAAGGCAAGAATGCAAAAGAGATCCATGAATGCATGGTTGCAGTGTACACCGACACCACCCCTTCCTACGCAACCATTGCTTGCTGGAATAGGGAGTTCCGCCATGGTCGTGAGTCCCTTGAAGATGACCCCCATGCAGGACACCCGTCAGACGTGACCAATGAGGACAATGTGGCCCGTGTGGAGATGATGATCCTCGAAAATCGAAGGGTGAAGGTCGAAGAAATCGAGCGAGAACTTGGAATATCACATGGAAGTGTTACATCATCATCCACGACAATTTGCCCATGACCAAGGTCTCTGCCCGTTGGGTCCCTAGAAACCTCACGCCCGATGATCGACTTCAATGTCATCAAAGTCTACAAGGCCAGAGTTGCACAAGCTGCCCTGCGCGAGTGTGGATTCGAGGAGGTCAACCATCCCCCCTACAGTCCAGATTTGGCCCCTAGCGACTACTTTTTATTCCACCAGCTCAAGGCTGCACTGCGTGGATGCCGGTTTGGGGACGATGAAGATGTTCAGCTCGCTGTCCAGGAGTGGATTGAACAGCAGTCGGGAGATTTCTGGTGGTCGAGAATTTGAAGCCTCAGGGACAAGTGGCGCAAGTGCATTGAAGTCGAAGGTAGTTATATTGAAAAATAATAAAACACTTTTCCTCATATCCGAATTGCAAAACTTATTGACTGCCCCTCGTAAAGGAGGATGCAAAAAAAAAAAAAGATCAATAAAAATAAAACAAGAAAAAAGCTAATAAGCAAGAAGCAAGCTCCGGCATCGGGGAAAGGTCCGCCTCCCCCGATGCAGGAACATGCGACCTACTAAAATAAGAAAAAAACAGCTTTTTAAATAAAGGGGAGAAGGCTGGCCTCGTTGAAGAAGTCTAAACGTTCACAGGTCGGTGTGCACAAAGCTATCCTGAGTATAAGGGACAGGCGGTAGCAACCCCGCCCATCCTGGTACCGGTGTAGAGGTGTGCCTCTGCATGCCCAATTCCCAATAGTTAGTTTTCAAAAAGACCTTGCTCAAATTTTTGTGTTTCAGATAATACTTTTGTCTAATTCAGGACTCTTTGGTACAGGCCTTGGCTTTGACTATGTTACCATCTTCTCGAAGTGTTAAAGGACTTGGGCAGAATTCTTGGTACCCCACAGGTACTGTATCTGTTGACTTGAAGATTGGTGCCATCGTGTTTCCCATAAAGTGTTTAGTGCTTCCAGATGTCATGCATTACCCTCTTATTCTCGGCAGTGACTTCTTTTTGGATAACAATGTCACTGTTAATCTTTCCTATTCTCGGTTAAGTGGAAAAGCTTCTTGGGGGTCTTGGGAGCTCAATCATATAGATGATAAGGTTGAAACAATCTTCCGGAATTTAGAAGTCTATGCAGCCGGGACTGAAGTCATTTCCTATGGCCATCCACAACTGATTACTGTTTCTGTGTCAAAGGCTGTTGGAGTGAATAATTCTGCAAAGTTCTATTTTGATGGCTACCTGGATTCTCTGTATCTATCTAGAGAAGCAGGCCTTGTAACAATTACTGCAGGTATTGCTAACTTACTGGTTAGGAAGGTGTTTGGTTCTCATTCTCGAGAAACTCTGCAGTCAGGTCAACTGGTCACCCAACTGGCTTCCATAATGGAATTGGATACTCCTGTTTCATTAGAAGCTGAAGTCAACGTGCTTGAGTCTGACTCTGAAAATATGCTTGAGCAATTTGATCTAGCTCTTCTTGATGCATCACAACAGCAGTATGTACTACAGATGATGGCTAAACATACAGAGGCATTTAGTAAAGGAGATCATGATATTGGTCATGCTAGTGTTACAGCCCACCATATTGAGCTTTATGAGGACACCTATATGGCAGAAACCTTGCAGATTCCCTGAACCAGTGGCACATGAAATAGAAAAGCAATGTGAGGAGTTGCTTGAGCTGGATATAATTGATTATTAGCAAGAGTCCTTGGTCATCCCCCATAGTTCCCATCAAGAAACCTGATGGCTTTATTAGAATGTGTATTGACTACAGGCAGCTCAATAAGCTAACTAAAGGTTTCCAATCCCAAATATGAATGACATAGTTTTTGGATTGCATGGTATGAAATATTTCTCTACCATTGATCTTATTAAAGGTTATTATCAGGTTAGCCTGCACCCTGATTCCACTGAATATTCGGCCTTCTCCACTTCCCATCACCATTATGAGTTTAAGAGGTTGAGCTTTGGAATGAAGAATGCCCCAGGAGCTTTCTAGAGGGAGATGCAGACAGTTCTCAGAGAGTTTGACAGGAAGCAGGTGGTTGTCTACATAGATGATATATTGATTATGAACCGGTCCTTTAATGAGCATGTCTCTCTCTCATCTCAAAGGTTCTGGCTACCTTGACCAACCACCATATAAAAATTAAGCTTAGCAGATGCTGCTGGTTCAAGAAGGAGGTGAAATTTCTTGGCCACATGGTCAGCTCTACTTGACTAAGGAAGTGTGATGAGCATAAGAAGAGTATTACAGAGTACCAGGTACCTGAGACTGTGGGTGACTTGAGGTCATTTCTGGGTTTTGTAAATTTCCATAGGAAATTTATCCTTGACTGTGCCACCATCTCCAACCTCTTACTAGACTGACCAGTTTGAAAGACAAAAAACTAAGCTGAAGTGGACTGAGGACATGAAGAAATCTTTTGATGAACTTAAGGAGGCTTTTTGTTCTGATTTGGAGTTGGCATTCCCTGATTATAATCTAGATGCTGCAAAGTTGGAGCTTTCTACTGATGCTTCGGGTTCTGGTGCCGGAGCTGTGTTGTCTCAGTCACAATCTGGTGAGCAGCGTGTAAGTGCATATGCCTCCATGTTGTTCAGACCAGTTCAACACAACTACAGTGTCATAGGGCATGAACTTGCAGCTATTCGTTGGGCTATGGGAACTTTCCGTGGATTTTTGTTTGTAGTTCCTTTCATTTTACACACAGATCATCATCCTCTTGTCTATATGTACAACATGAGTAAACTGAATGCCCGCATCATGAGAACTATGAATGAGCTCTCTGAGTTTGATTTTGAAGTGCATTATAAACCAGGAAAGGATAACCTCATAGCTGATGCTCTTTCTCGAGCACATAGCTTTTCAGTGCCACTATTGCCTAATGTTTCCAGCAGCCTTCCTGATGGTTTGAGTGTGGCTTGCACTGTTCCAGGTGGAGGAGACTCAATGATTATGAGCTTTCTTGAAGTTTTAAGAGAACAACTAGTGACAGAAATTCTTGCACACTCGCAGAAGTATCATGTTCAGCTCGGAAGGTCCTGTACTGCTGCATTGAAACTCATGAAGATTCCTGGTCAAGCTCCATCAGAGTTGTTTCTCGTGGCCTTTGCTAATGTTTACGAGTTGCAGGTGGTAGTTCATCATTCTGCATACAACTCTATTAATTATGACCCTACTCCAGCATTGTCTGATGTTAACTCTAGTTGCAGAGTACACCTCCATTGTTTGGGAGGAACCCACTACAACCCCATGCGTGAGGATGATCACTACACTCCTGATATAAGCAAACCTGACAGTGATATAGACCCTCCCGCTATTGAAGAGTGATGATGATACAGATGATCCTACCGTGTCTTTAGCATTGCCTTCTAATATGGTTTGCAGCACTGCTCACTCATCTGGTCATTATTGTAGAGTTCCTGTATTGGTGAGCAGTGTTAACTTGTGTGCTGTATTTGACACAGGTGCTCAGCTCAGCCTTATATCTAAGGATACTCTTGAACAGCTCAATTTGTCATCTGCTGTTCATCCGTCTTATGAGAATAGGCTCATTTGGTAAAATTCTGCTCACTGAAGGGTCTGTTGATATTAAGCTTAAATTTCCACCAAATAATGACCCTGTTACTGGGAGCTGATACCATAAAACAGCTGTCAGCAAATCTGGATTATAGTATTAAATGTGTCCAGTTTCCGACTACAGATGGTGTGTGTCTGACCCCTATGTTTCCTCTTTATTGAGGTGTGTATGGCTCATGCTCTAGTTTGTAATCTTTTGAGCATGGAGCAACTGAAACTTTCTCAACAAAGTGAGAAGACCTTGAATAAGTTGCACTATGTTATAGCTTCTGGTATTCATCCTGCTTCTTGGAGATGTGCCGATTTAATTCCTTTCAAGATCATGCTGCAAATATCCACATTCAGGATGAAGTTCTTGTGCATACTTCGGATTCCCAGTTCATTCATTCCCTCTCTTGGTCAAGTTAACTCTACATCTACATAATCAGCACTGCCACTCCAGGCGAAATAAACTATATGACACTATGAGGAATCTTGTATGGAATCCAGCCTTGAGACGTGTCATCTCTGATATTTGTTCTTTGTGTTCAACGTGTCATTATTATAAGAATTATGCTGTTAACCCTGCTCTTCTCATAATCAGAAATCAAGCAGCCTTTCCATTTCAATTAGTTGCCACAGATCTTGTGCAACTACCACAAACCAGCCAAGGTCATAATGGCTGTTGTGGTTGACCACTGTTCAAAGTGGCTTTCTTGTATTGTTACACAGCGGGCTTTTGAAAATTTTGTTCTTCCCGCCTTGCCTAGTAAGCTTATGAGACTGTTAACTGACAATGGGCCTGAATTCACCTCAGCAATCTTTGACGAAATGCTGAACTGGTTTGGTATCATACATGTTTACTTGACTCCATATAAACCTGCCTCAAATGGAGGTGTTGAGCAAACAAATCGCACACTAATTGATCTGCTTCATTGTCTTGCAAGAGAACAGGGTGCCTCATGGGATAAGCAGCTACCCCAAGTGATTCTCACATATAACCACTCTTGGCACTCACAACTTGCTATGTCCTCTTCTAAGTATATATTGACTCATTCTCATGACATTTCACAAGCCCCTACCTTGTCTTCTGATGTTACTAAGTTTTGGAGGGAGGGACATCCAAACTTTTCACCATTCCAACCTGGTGATAAAGTTTTGAAAAGGGTATTCTTCAAGGCCATGCTGTCAGCAAC
>OZ018338.1:49709250-49786750 GCA_963969495.1 Ceratothoa steindachneri | reverse complement strand
ACTCCTTGGTGTGCCTTTTGACTGGGACCTCTTTTTGGTGACATAACCACAGGCCTACGGATCTCATAGGTAATTGGATCTTTAAGGCATCGTTTAAGGGCCTTTGGTGGTTGCCTTAACACAGATGGTCGCTCCAAATAGCTATGTGGCAGGGAGATCAAACAGGGTAGGCAGTTACTGTTATTCGCTAGCTACCGTTCCCACGAGTCTCCTCATGGGGCTCGCTTCTCCGGCTTTCTCCACAAGGTGGGGGGAGGGTCTTTAAGGTATATGTCCGCCTGGATCTCCAGGAGGATTTATGTTGCCATTCCTCTACACCACTGAACTGCCAAATTAGATGTACTCTCCTCTCTGAAGGTGAGTTTTGTGGTGACAAACCTTTCCTTGTTGTATCATATTGTTTTGGGGATCATTGGAGGGTTTAATACAAGAAAAGAAAATCTGAAGACTTTTGTATGCATTTTCTAATGCCTTAATGATTCGCACCAGTGTTCTCACATGCTAGTAGTACATCTAGTAAATTTGCTCCAGTCTCGTAACTGGCGAGTACCATCACTCAATAATTAGATCTTGGTAGAGGGCTCCAAATTTGGCTGTATAAGCTTTGGTAGCAGAGGCGTGGCGACAAATAGCCAAATGTGGTACCCTCAAGGGTGGTGTTCTGGGTAGAACCTGGGGCACCACCGGCCTGAGATCTATATCTACCTCTCGAAGGAGTTCCCTAGCCCAAAATTCAAAGGGCTTAGGGTATGACTTGCGTCTCTCTGTGGCATAGGGACCGCTGAGACTAGCTGCAGATGCTTTGAGAGCCATTGGTGACAAAGGGAAAAGGTGTGCTTGTGCGTACAGGTGAGTAATGCACTGTGCACAGCGCATAGATAATGGTGTCTCTCTAGCATCGACAAGCAGGCTCTCAATAAGGAAAATGCAGAAGGCACCGGTCGCCAAGCGAATGCCTGTGTGGTGGATAGAGTCCACCTTCCGCAATAAACGGTGGGCTGCGGGTAAATAAAACTCACATCCATAGTCGAGCTTTGAATGAACAAACGATCAATAAAAAAGTAAGGCAGTAGCCCTATCAGCACCCCAAACGCTAAATGTCACAGAACGAATATCCATGGTGAACGTACAAATAACCCTAAAGCTGCGAATATGAGCCTCCCAGGTGAGGCGTCGGTCAAATACAAAACCAAGGAAACAGTGCGATTCAACCACCTACAGGCACACCCCATTAAGAAACAAATCTGGGTCGGGGTAGAGCTGTCGATGGCGGCAGAAATGCACCAACTTAGTCTTGGCCAAGGAAAACCAAAACCTGTGCGCTTCGGCATAGCGAGAGACACGGTTCAATGCCTGTTGGAGTGAAGTTCCAGAGTTGGCATCTGAGCGCCGCGCCAAAAGAGATCGAAAAGTCGTCCATGTAGAGCGTAGCGAGAACATCTTCCGGCAGCACCGAGGTGATGCCATTGATGCTCAGGGCAGAGTGTGACACTGAGGGCACTTTCCTGCAGGACACCCTCTTCCTGCTCCATTGGGCTGGAGGGGGCTCCCCCAACCCGTAAGCGGAATCGACAATCTCGCAAAAATTCAGATATAAACATTGAGAGGTATCCAGTATCATAGGCCTTCTCCAGATCGAAAAACAGCGTGGTCTAGTGCTGTCCATGAAGGAAGGCCTCGCAGACAGCATTGTCTAGTTGGAGCATAGCATGCGACGTGGAGTGGAACTTGCAGAAGCTGCACTGTGCAGAACACAGATGGCCTGCGCTATCCAGAAAAAAACCTAATCTAACATTTACCAATTTCTCCATCAACTTGCACACGCAAGAGGTTAGAGGGATTGGGTGGAAACCGGTCCGAGTAGAGTGATCTCTCCCCGGTTTGCGAAAGGCGAGCACAGTAGCGATTCGCCAGGAATCTGGGAGGAGACCCTGCATGCAGATCCTGTTGAACAAATCTAACAGAAAGCTCATGCTGTGCTCACCCAAGTGTCGAAGCATGGCGTACAGGACATCATCCGGACCATGGGCGGTGTCCGCGCACGAAGCGAGAGCGGAACGCAACTCACTCACAGTAAACCTGTCGTTGAAGGGTTCTCCGCCTCTGGAGGTAAAGTCCAGCCGGCGGCCTTCCGCAACATCACAACGTGCATTGAATGCTGGCGGCGCAGCATCACGGCTAGAGAATGCGGGAAAAGCGGTCGCTAAGGATTCCGCCACGGATGCGGGGTCCGAGATTGCGGCCCCATTCTCCTGGAGAATGGGAGGGGAGTCCTGCAAGAACTTGCCCCGAATCCTTTTGACTCGCTTCCAAACCTCAGTAAAAGGGGTCTTCCCGTTAAGTGAAGACACGTATGCCCAACAAGAAGGGCGGCGGGCATGCTTCGAAATATACCAGAACCTAACCATAGCCCGACGGAATTCACCGACAGTGAAATCGTTCGGGCGGCGCTTTTAGCGCATGTAGGGATAACGCTTCTGTTTGATGGACGTCTCACACTCAGCCGACCACTCAGCGTGCAAAACGGCTAGATGTTCAGGGAATAGTAGTCAGGCCTGTGGCGATGAGGTTGCCGGAGAACTCAACGGCTTCATCTATCAACCTAAACTCCTCAACTGAGATAGAGAATTCAGTCATTTCCTGAAATGCAGGCCACCACGCCCGCGCCAAGCACAGTAGAGGTGGGATCTCAGGCGGCAGCTGCCCAGAAAATGATATTTGAATGGGAAAGTGATCACTACCATGGAGGTCATCGACTATCCCCCAATCAAAGTCGGGCTGTGCATCCGAAGATCATAAAGATAGATCAAGGCAAGAAAATGACGCGGTTCTCGGGCAGTGATGCATAAACTCATCCAAGATTAGGACACCTATCTCAAGCTCTTTGATCAGATCGGCAAGGACTCATCCCCTGGGATTTATTGAGTCGCCTCCCCAGAGAGTATGTCTGCCGTTCAGATCTCCTAGCAAGAGAAAGGGCCTCGGCAACCATGCTACGACGCGGCGGAAGTCCCCCCCCGTTGAAGTCAGCTGATGGTGGAATGTATGTAGAAATAACTATACCTCCTATCCAGGTGAAGCTGCACAGCCACTGCCTGAAAGGAGGTATCTAAAGTGAAAAGAAGAACAGAGATATCATACCGGGTGTAAACCACACATCCCCCATCTCGTGGTGGTGGGGTCGCAAAACCCTTATATCTAGGGAGGGTGGGCAGGGGTCATGCGCCTAGCATGGTCTCCTGCAGAAAAATAGATAACGGGGAACGGGATGAGAGGAGACAAGATGAGCCTCCACAGCTCCTCCCAGTTGGCCCGGAGTCCATGGCAATACCATTGAAGGAATATGCCCCTCCAGGCCTAGCTGGGAGGAAATGCGGTGGCCATCTTCCAAGAGACGACCCTTACAGGAATGGCCATACACTTTCCAGAGGCAGAACGCCGGGCGATGTTGGCTAGACAATGCGCTGATGGCGCTGTTGCCTTTAAGGACTTATTGGGGGAGGTTGGGCTCGCCATGCAAGTCTTTTCCTCCCTCCACCTGGAAACCTTAGGCGGGTGTTGCAGAGGCGGGAAGCCCTCTTTTCGAGGATCAACCGTCTTCAAGCCACCCAGCCTTATGAACCGCAGAAGATGGCCTGGTGACCAACTGCAGGGGTGTTGCCTCCTGTGAGTCTAAGGACTCGGTGGCGGCACATGGCCGTTTCGCCTTACTGGAAACGGTCATGAAGGGGGAAAGGGGGGCCCTGGTTTTAGCCCGGGCGGGGTTTGTACTCTTTGTGCCACCAGCTTTACTAGGGGAGTGCCCGGGTTGAGTAGAGCCCACAGAAGGGCTCTAAATGGGTGCAGAAACAACCGTGCTAGTCGGCCTGGATGGGCAAGGAGCAGAGAGTGCCTTCTAACCATTGAGGCATAAGACATCCCAGGTAGAGCCAGGCATGCCAGGACCAAGTCCTTAGCCTCACGGAATGAGAGTCAGTCCTAGGCTTGAACAGCCAGGATTTCTTTCTCAAGGAGATATGCACGACATTGCTTCGAAGAGGCGGGGTGCGGTTCTCAACAATTGACACACTTGGCCACAAAAGATTTTGACTTATCGTGTGCGACCTTGGCGCAATTTACACATACTTCAGGTGATCCCGAACTTGCACATCTACATGAGTGATTCGTATGGCCAAAGCAGTGACAATAATAGCACCTCCGCAGCAGTGGCACGAATGCCTTCACGTGGCAGCGGTACCAACCAGTACACACCGACTCAGGGAGCTTGTCACAGTCGAATGTGATGAAGAGTGTAGGGGTGAATCTTGAGGCCCCTCCCTGTTTTCTCATCACACGTTCCACCTTGACCACCCCATGGTCGGCCAGCTCTAAGGTGATATCCTCTATGGAGTAGTCAATGAGTTCCCTGGCATAAACTACTCCTTTCACAAAGTTCATGGTAGAGTGTGACGTCACATTAACCGGGGTGCCATCAAGTGTCTGAAGGGCACTAATCATGGCTGCCTCGGAGGGATTTGACACATTCGCCAAAAGGCTCCCATCTGAGAAATGGGTAACCTTTGGCTCTCTACCAATCACACTAGCTAAAGCTCATCTCTGATGGATCATGTTGCCCTTAGCCAACATGGTGTCATCAGTGGAGCAAATAACGAGGAAGCGTTTGAAGCCAGCACGCTCAAAAATGCCCTGTAATCTCTGAATGAGGGGCCTTGATGTTATCGAGGTTCCACCCTGCATACTTTTAGTCTTAGTCAGGAGCTCCACACCTGGGCAGGGGGGCAGAAGAGGGGCCGGATGTGCCGATCTTGTCTTGGTCACGTACCAAAGTGGCAGCAGACCCATCCGTCTCCGCAGTCCCCACCGATGGAGAGGAGCCCAGAGTCTTCTCTGAGATGGAGAAGGTCCTGGCAGTAGCAGGGGCACTGGTCAGGGAAGATCCATCCCCTCCTTGTACTGCCTTGGAAACCCTAACCATTTGAGGAGGACCTGGCATAGGGGTGGACTCGAGTTCAGTGCTTGGCACCGAGCCCGGATTCGCTCCCATAAAAGGCCCTACCGTCTGAGGCTGGTTTGCCTCAAAGACCATATCTATCTCGGGGGGAGGGGGGGGGGCTCCAGTTGGCCCTCCGCCACCCAGGACATCACAGGTCCCATTGGCAGCAATGTCACCATTCAAGTCTGGGGAGGCACAGGCCTTTCCCCGGGCATGGTTCAATATTCCTGCCGCAGGTTTTTTGAGGGAAGCGACCGAATGGGCCTGCCTTCCCTCTCCCCCCTAAGGGGGTTTGCCCTACCAAGCCACTTCAATGGGGAGCGGTCGGCTATGGGCTGCCTGCTGGCTTTCTTGGCAGTCCCCTTGGAAAGTAAAGGGGGGACTGCCGCTGGAAATTGGAGGTGCCCGAAGGCACCTCCAGACAAGGGGGTGAGAGAGAGTCCCATATACCTGTAGGTGAACGAGCTTAGTAAGCTCGTTCACCCTTTTCTGAGGGGAAAAGGGAAAGGGTTTTTTTTTTTAATTTCCATCATTGGGCATGGGGACCCTAATTTTCTCATGGGATGCACACACTCATCACCCCTCGCAGTAGCCCTCCCTGCAAGGGGTGCATACAGGCTTCGCAGAGACAGGTGCCACCATTTAGACCACCCTTCTTGCCTGGTAGCCTGGTAGTCCCTCAGCATGGCAGCTCCACCTTGGACACGGCGTAAAATTGATAGAGTGTGAAGAGAGAAGGAAAAGGGATGTGAGGAATAAATGGGTGGGGATGAAGCAGGTTGTTAAAAACCCACCATCCCAAACCAGAGCTCAGGGGTTAGGCAACATTGTCCCCTCCTCCCTCAGCCCCGATCCGGGATAGTTGGCTGTGAAGAAGTCAGCATCTACCCTGTGAAAATAAAAGCCAACCAGAGAAAGTTGTGGGCGAGGTTGTAGGGGAAGTGAAGAAGTAGGGGAGAAATACAGGCTGTCTGAAACAAGAAGAGTCTAAGCTGGGGCCAGATGGGGCGCTGAGTCCCATCAGCATGGCAAATCGCCGTGCCCCTTATGGGGCAGAGCTAGCCATAGGAATCTTATATGGCCCATGTCCACCGTTGGGTGTGTTTAGTATGGAACCTCATCCACGACCTTACCACCTTGGGTGAACCTGCCAGGAGTTTGAAATTCTTGATGGCATCACTCTTAGAATCATTGGAACACTCAAGCCCTTCCCTGGGATATGATAATGATATTATCCTGCTTGCCCTTTCTTCGCAGGCCCTGCAAGTACTAATAAGTTTGATGGGAACATTTTTTTTCAAGCCATACTTGCTTTCTTCCCTTTATATTTTTTTATTTATCAGAGCCTTTCTCTTTTATTCCCTCTTTCTCCCATACTTGTTAAAAGGATTCTTCCCTGAAATGCAATTATTCATTCCTATTTTGTAAATCCCTCTGCTAACCATCTTTGCCTTTACTAAAATTCACTTGAAAATCTTTTTTTTTCAACCTCGATACTAATAACCGAGGCAGAGCAAAATTCTTCCATTTTGTAATTATTATTTTGAATTTGAATGTGTGTGTGTGTGTGTTAGCTCAAGAGTTACGGATTGCATAAAACAGCAGATAAAACTCACCAGCTACAACTACATGAAAATATCTTGCATTACTGTCATCTGGCACAGCTGAAATACCAGGAACAGGTTCAGCCATTAAACGCTGTGTTTCCTGTAATGAAAAATAATATTTTTAACAAAGTTCCTTAAATTAACCATATATGCCCTGAATTTATTTTTAAAATGAAAAACATTAATTACATTTATTGTTTCTATAAGTGGTAAATAGTTAGTGGCAAATGGCAGGCAAATCTGATACAATCCTTTTGTGAACCAAAACAGAACATGTGTCATATTCATCACACTCACTTGCTAGACTCCATGCATGTAATTTCTCTAGCTATAAGCCTTTATTTACAATGTGACAAAGTCGTCACATATGGAAATAAAGGTTTACCAAAATTTCCTTAAAATTAGCATAACATTTTTTTAATACGGGTATGGACAGCAGCAAGGGCCACATTATGCCCTTTCAAATGATTTTTTTTTTTTTAACATTTCATCTGGCGACTGCTTTCTAGGACATAAGTCGCCGTACTCATCCTACTAGGCTATATTAAAAGCCAAATAAAAAAACAAAAACAGAAATTGAAAAAATATAAAGCGAGCTCTGTTGATGGGGGAAAGCGCGCACTCCCCTGACGAGAAGCACGCGATCTATAGTCAAATATTAAATAATTAAATAAGGGGGAGAGGACTGGCCTCCTCCAAAAGGTCAAAAGTCCACAGGTCGGTGTGCACGAATCCGTCCTGAGTACAGGCAGTAGCGACCCCGCACATCCCGGTACCGGGACAGGTAACGTGCGCGAAGATCACTCAGACTTGGACATTCGACAAGAATGTGCTGAACAGTCTGGGGGACGACGCAGTCGTTATAATAGGGCGCAGGCGAGCGTTCCATCAAATGGCGATGCGTCCACACAAGTGTGCCCAATTCGGAGACGACAGAAAGCGACCTGAAGCCGTCGTGGCATTGGGGGATAGGTTCATGGGAACAGTCGCGGCGCAATGGCACGCAACTTTAAGTACTAAGTTCCCTTCGACCGTCTCCCATCTTCTTTGCCAAACAGTCCGAAGAGCTGCCGGTATTACTGCCATGTAGTCTGTGTGAGGAAGAGTGAAACGCTGGTCCGGTCGCAGTCTTCGCGCCCTCATTCCCCGCAAATCCTACATGTCCAGGAACCCAGCAGAAAATAATCTTGACATCCTCTCGGCTCGCCAAAACTGTGGCGTCACGGATATCGCGAACGAGGGGATGCGGAGATTCCAATGCCCCGAGAGCACTCAAGGCGCTTTGTGAGTCGCTATAGATCACAATCCAGTCTCGGAACCGGGCACGTCGCGTAATCTCCCGTACCGAGTGGTGTATGGCCACCAACTCGGCCGTGAAGACAGACGCAGCGCCTAGCATAGCCCCGCTGACTTCAAACAGAAGGGATACGGCGTCGAAACCGACCCCCTCTTCGGATTTGGAGCCATCCGTATACACTGGCACGGTTCCAGCGTGACACGAGGTGTGCTCCCAAATAGTCGAAGCAATACTCCCGGCGGTGTACAAGCTTTGGGAGCAGAAGCGTGGTGACAAATAGCCAAATGTGGTACCATCCAGGGTGGCGTCCTGGGCAGAACCAGGGGCGCCACCGGCCCGAGAACTATACCTAGTTCTCAAACTAGTTTCCTGGGCCTAAACCCAAAGGGCTTAGTGTATGACTTACGTCTCTCGGCGGCATAGGGAGCGTCGAAATCAGCTGCGGATGTAGTGAAAGCTGTTGGCGACTGAGGGAGGCGCCGGGCTCTCGCGTACAGGCGAATAATGCACTGTACACGGCGTAGAGCGAGTGGCATCTCCCCAGCATCGACAAGTAGGTTCTCAATGGGGGAAGGGCGGAAGGCACCGGTCGCCAGGCGAAGGCCGGTGTAGTGGATAGAGTCCACCTTCCGCAATAAACGCTCGGCTGTGGATGCATACAACTCGCATCCGTAGTCGAGCTTCGAACGAACAAAGGATCGATAAAAAAGTAGGGCAGTAGCCCTATCGGTGCCCAAGCGCTGAACATCACGGAACGGAGAATATCCATGGCACGGGTACAAGAGACCCTAAAGGCTGCAAATATGAGCCTGGGTCAGGGTGGAGCCGTGGATGGTGGCAGAAGTGCACCACCTTAGTCTTGGCCAAGGAAAACCGAAACCTGTACGCTTCGGCAGAGCAAGAGACGCGGTTCAATGCCTCTTGGAGTCGACGTTCCAGAGTTGGCATCTGGGCCGCGCCAAAAGAGATCGAAAGGTCGTCCACGTATAGCGTAGCGACAACATCTTCCGGCAGCACCGACGTGATGCCGTTGATGCTCAGGGCAAAGAGTGTGACACTGAGGACAATTCCCTGCGGGACGCCCTCTTCCTGCTCCATTGGGCCGGAAAGGGCTCCCCTTACCCGTATGCGGAATCGACGATCTCGCAAAAATTCAGATATAAACATTGGGGAGGGTCCCCTCGCCCCCATCGTATTGAGAGTCTCCATGATACCATATCGCCATGCAGTGTCATAGGCCTTCTCCAGATCGAAAAACACTGTGGCGTAGTGCTGTCTACGAAGGAAGGCCTAGCAGACGGCATTTGGATTTTATTTACAGGAGAATGTGGATAATATTGATTTCAAACAGTGGACATCAAATGATAGATTTGAGTTGGTAACCATGGTATCATCTCTTGATGATTTCATGGATAGATTTTGTGATTGTGTCAAAACTTTGGTGTGATATGATTTTGTTGCAAAATCACAAGCACAGTACAGTAAACGCTCGATATAACGAACTATATGGGGCGGGGGGTCGTTTGTTAAAGCCGGAAGTTCGTTAAACCTGATGGTCATTAAAAGCGATGGAAATAATGATGGTTCATTCGTTAATCTGTATACGTAAATATGTATATAAAGACTGTATTGCATGGATATGTAATACGTATGTAATTACTAATATTATTAATAAAGTTAATGGACTACATCGGATTTAACCAACTTCAGTTTGTTAAACCCGATGGAGTTCGGCCAGCAAATTTGGTTTGTTATATCTAGGTTCATTATATCGAGGGTTTACTGTACTTGGAAAATGTGAAAAACAATATTGGAGATGGTGAATTTGTAGTAATTGGTGATTTTTCAGAAAACTATTCAATTGTAATACAAAAGACAGCCCAGGGATATCATTGGAAGTGCACACAGGCGACAATACATCTTTGGGTGTTTTATCACATTAAAGATGGAAAACTCTGTCATGACTCAATAATTTCAGAGTGTAACATCCACGATAATGTGTCAGTGCATCTATTTCAGCGAATGTTGATAGAGTATCTGAAATCAGTATTCGAAATGGTAAAGAAAATTTACTACTTTTCGGATGGATCTGGAGTACAGTATAAAAACTGTAAATCTTTCCAGAATCTTTGCTGGCATAAAGAGGAATATGGTATAGAAGCAGAGTGGCATTTTTTTGCCACTAGCCATGGGAAGGGCCCCATCAGACGGCATAGGTGGCACCATCAAAAGGAAGGCTACTAAAGAGAGCTTGAGAAGACCGTATGACAGATTGTATCACTAAGAGATTTGTTTGTATTCGCTGAAACTCTTGGGAATATGAAGTTTGGATATGGAACTCAAAAAGAATATGAACAGGA
The DNA here is from genome assembly GCA_963969495.1 of Ceratothoa steindachneri. Lineage (NCBI taxonomy): Eukaryota > Metazoa > Arthropoda > Malacostraca > Isopoda > Cymothoidae > Ceratothoa > Ceratothoa steindachneri. The sequence goes on along the minus strand of OZ018338.1, from coordinate 49,776,493 downwards.
GGAAGAACTTTTGAAAACCAGACCTGTGACCAAAACTATTCCAGGCACACAAAAATTTCATTTGTTCATTCCAATATCCAAGATTAGAATCAGTCACAAAAAATATTTCATATCCAGTGTTCAATGGAAAACTTGCAGGCTATATCACTGTGATTTACAATGGACATTGGTAGTTTGCTTAACCAAAGCTTTTCCAGTCACGAGAAGTGACTGTCAAATTTCTTCACCCACATGGACCCTCTCCCAGTTTTTGCTTCCCTGAAATAGAAGATTCTTGTACTATGGACATCTATGACATTTTGGTAACAGTAGAACCAAAAACTGCAACAGGAAGAAGCTACACGATTAGTAAGAAGGAGTCTGATGCAACAAAGTGATGGCTCTGCTCAAATGAGTACCTAGGTTTTTGTTTACATTTTTGTCTTAAATAATCTTTTGTCTAATGTTTTGTATTAAATAACATTTTGTATAGGTAATAAAAATTGTAAATTTGTAATATTTAAAAGGTACTATGTTGTTTGTCTCTCATTTCTGAAATGATAAAAAATAATCTCTTGTTTTATTGAATCTAAGACTGAAAAAGGGCAGGGCAGCATAGGAAGGGGGAGAGGTTGTGTTTGGAAAGACTGAAATATGCATGACTGTGTCAAGATACATCAAACTTTCTCAAAATCACTATTTACTAACATTGTCTGATGTCATAAATGGCCCCAGTAGAGCGACATGACTGAAAATACCACCCACCTGATAGTATATAAATGCCCATAGATTCAAAACCCATGGAGATGCCATTTTTATTTTTTCTGGAGGTATGGAGGAAAAATAGAGCTAACTTTCTAAAAAAATTTGGGAGGATCAAAGTTGCACTTTAGCCAGGGTCAAAGGTCAGAGAGTTCAAAAAAAGGGGTCATCATGGCAAAAATTGTCCTTGGAATGTCATTCTTCCACCCATTTAAAAGATATCGTTCTCCTGAGCAGTTTGGTACCAAAATCCTTCTGATTGGTTAACTCTAACCAAAGTTATGACCTCTCAGAAGTTTTGGTCAACCAGTTTGACCCAAAATTGACCCAGAGCCATAAAAATTGGTATGTGATGTTATCTCACCAGACCCAACTTGCATGCAAAAATCATCAAAATCCATGACCTAGTGTTGAGATTTTGCCAAAAAATGAGTACACTTCACGTAGAATGCCCCCATATTGTCATTGAATAGAATTACTTTAACCCATGATTCTGCTATACATACTATGTCTATATATTCATCACTAACATAGCTTATTTGTTAATAAGCCAACAAGGGGTGCCAATATATTAGATGTTTATTTCAAATGATGATAACCTAGTTCAGGAATCGACAGTCGGGGAACCATTAGGAAATAGTGATCATCAGATGGTTCATTTAAACTCAGGAATAGTTAAAGGTAGGGTAATACTTCAGTTTAGGGGTGCACAATGGGGGGGCGCTGTTTCTGGGCTACAATTTGGGCTTTATGACATCAGATGTGAAAAGGCGAAGCCCCTCATTTCGAAAGTAACTAAAAATTGTTAATTTGGGGGTGAAAATAGCCTAAAGTAAGCAACACTATCATCTTTATTATTTTGATAAACATGCAGAGCCAATAACACGTTTATCAAAATAACAAAGACGATAGCGCTGCCTAATTTAGGCTATTGACGCCAAAATTAACTTTTTTTTTAGTTACTTTGGAAATAGATTTCCGCCGAAATCTAGCGGGACCAAGTTGCTTTTGTTTCATTCAGTATATAATTATGATTATATACTGGGGGGCGCAAATTGATTGAAATCTCAGGGCAATCCCCTTCACAAGTCGTAACTCAAAATTAGTCAAAAAAAGGTGAAACATATTAGAACATGGATGAAATATTATGCAGCTAGGACCGGGGAACAGCGGAGGCGAGCGTATGACGCAAATCTTCAGGTTTACCCTATCTCCACCTTTCACTATTATAACTGAGCCGTGCTTCTTTTAAATGAGACCACAATCTATAGAAAAGTCTATTAAATTCACTGAGGAATTAATACAAGTCGTATGAAGTCAAACAAACCGTATTCACAGGTATCGTGCTCTTTTAACTGCTCAGTTTCAGGGTTGCCAATGTTTGAAACAAAGTTGCCAGTGTGTGAAATTAATTGTTTAGTTTCACAAAAATAGTTAAATGAAACATACAAAGTTTAATACATTAGTAATTATAAAAAAATCAATGCATTATTAAATAATATAATTAAGTAGAACTGCAGGCATTTACTAAATAATAAAAAAGGATAAAACAAATACAACACTGTGATTGGTCCCATTTGAAGCAACTGTCTGATATCATAAGGCCTAGATTGTCACCCAAAATTGTAGCCCAGAAACTGAAGTAGTACCAAAGGGAAAACATCAACAAACTCCACAAAAACTCCAAATTTTCACAGGGGCAATTACAATAAATTACACAACTTGCTAAATCTGATTAGATGGGATAGACAGTACTGGAAAAATGTGTAGTCACGTACAAAAATTTTAATGAAAATATGTAAATACGGGTATTAATATTTTGTGTGGTCCCCTTCTGTTCACATTGTCGACATTTTGGAAGGGAAGCTGCTAGATTTGGGAGTTGTTCAAGTTGCCAATGCCCTCTCACTTCTCATTCACCTCTTTGAACAAATATCCATCAAGATCATGTCTGTTAGGGGTTTGTATGAACCTCCCCTGAGCATTGTCATGTTTTTTCATATGATAACTATCAACCACATTGAAAGGAATATTGTTTGCATAAAATGTGCTAGCAAACTGTAGATCTACAAGTTTCTTCTCTGTTTCTGTTGTTTTGTGAACAAATTTGTCAATCCTTTGGACCAGAGCAAGAAGACAGCTTGCTGTAAGTGTCAGATGATTTTGTAGAAGTATTTGACATTGAGCTTGCACTTCTTTTGAAAGGTGCTAAAGTTGCACCAACTGTAGATGTCTCTGCTAGATTAATTATTTCAGTTGGTAAATCATCAGGGTCTGACTTTGAGTGCACATTTTTAGCATATTCAGTACACTATTTCAGGTGTCCCCCAAGTGTCTCATTTTTTAACTGATTTTCTGAACACAATGTACACACTTTTGTTTTATTTCCTTTATCATCTGTTGTTTCCTCAAATTCCTTCTATGAAGTTCCTTTGTATCTTCTTTTGCTTGTCATAATGGACTCACTGTGCTATAGAATTAGCTTGATCCTACAGTGCCACAAAGTAAACTAAATGCTCTTCTCTCAATGCAGTACTTATATACTGTCTATGTTACAAGTTTCAACATATATGCCAATCAGCCTGTTTTGCTCATTTTATTTTTATATTTTTTATTTCATTTTCCAAGGATTATAAATAGCTAGCTGAAATGCAAATGAAACTGATGACATAGAAATATTACTAGGTTTAAATAGAAAAGGTAAAGAATCAATAAGGAAATACAAAAAAATATATGAAATTAGTAAATTGTAGAAAACCGGCATTTTCCCCAATAAAACCCAGGTGGGCTGGGGGTTAACTATTATAGAATCAATAAAAAATCTAACAGTGATAAAATAGGGCCTATTAGATATGAAGGGTTTTGAAAGAATCTGATTAGGAAATAGTAGAGGTTCTTAATGATCATTTTTCTTCAATATTTACAGAAGAGAATCCAGATCAATTAATTGATGATAATTCTAGGAAGTACTGTTGAATACCATCAAAATGAACAGGGAAATAATTAAAAGGGCTTATATTGGAGTTAAATACTAGTAAGGCATTTGGCCCAGACAACATTCATTCTAGGTTACTCAAAGAAGATGTAGATAGTATTGCAGTAGCTCTTGAGAAGATATATACTAGAGGATACGAATAACTTTAGACCGGTAAGCTTAACTTGTATAGTTTGTAAAATTCTTAAGATAGTTAAGAAGGGAATTTCTGACCATCCAGAGATGGGTAGGTTAATAAATGATGCTCAGCATAGGTTTAGAAGAGGTAGATCATGTTTAATAAATTTACTTGGTTTTATGGATTATGTAACTAAATAATTAGATAAAGGAGAGAATGTTGATGTCATTTACTTAGATTTTAGCAAAGCTTTTGATAAAGTTCCACATAGGAGACTAGTTCACAAATTAAAAATGCATGCCATATGTAGGAAAGTTTTGAATTGAATGGTTGAAAGACAGGAAACAGAGAGTTGTACTGAATGGGGTGAGGTCACAGTAGGGAGATGTTATCAGTGGCATACCTCAGGGATCAATTCTAGGCCCTTTAACATAACATAACATAATTTCACGGATGACAAAAGCCACAAGGGCCTATCAAAGGTCATCCGCCTCCGTCAAAACCCACCCACAAAAAGCACCATCACCAGGGGAAGACAAAATCAAAGTCCCCCACAATATAATATAACAGATGATAAAAGCCACAAGGGCTCATCATAGGTCATCCGAGTCAAACGGCCTCTTTTTTAAGGCACCCAAACTACCAGGAAAACTACATCCAGAGGATTGCGTCCACAAACAAGGGTATCACCAATCAAGGCTTGTCAAGAACTAAATCATGCAGCTATAGATATATACAAACAATATTAATATATACAAAACTTAGGAACCATCACAACCTTCCCTCCCCATAAACTCATTCAATCTACTCTCAAATACAATTAAATTTGGACTACCTACTACCCTCCGCGGCAATTTATTCCAGAAGTCCACCACTCTATTGGTGAAAAAATATTTTCTTAAATCCAACTTAAACCCTTGCTTTTTAATTTTCAAGTGGTGACCTCTAGTCCGATTTCCATCACCCTAACTAAAAAAACTTGCTAACATCCAATTTATCTATCCCGGAAAAAATTTTAAACAGCTCAATCATATCCCCTCTCACACACCTCCTTTCGAACGAGAACATATTTAATACCCTCAGTCTATCTATATATTCAAGGTGCCTCAGGGAAGGAATAATCTTTGTTGCCCTCCGTTGCACTGAGTCGAGAAGGTTAATATCGTGTCTAAAATATGGGGACCATGCCTGTATACAGTACTCTAGATGTGGCCTAACATAAGAGTTATAGAGTTTAAGAATAACCTCCTTACTTTTGTAACTGACATTTCTCTTAATGAAACCCAGCACTCTATTTGCCCTATTTCTTGCTTCAATACACTGCTTAGAAAACCTTAATAACTTATCTATTACTACTCCTAGATCTTGCTCATCCTCTACTGAGCTCAGCCAATGCCCATCCATTTCATAGTTAAATTCTTTGTTATCTTTTCCCATGTTAATAACTTTGCACTTATCAAGGTTGAAAGTCATTTGCCACTTATGTGCCCAGGATAAAAATTTATTTAAATCCCCCTGCACTTTAAAATTATCATCAATATCTTTAACTACAGCTGCTAATTTGGTATCCACAAAAATTGACACTTTATTATTAACTGCCTCCCCATGATCGTTTATATAGATGACAAATAATAATGGACCGAGAAGTGATCCCTGAGGAACCCCACTGATAACATCCCTCCACTCTGACTTTACACCATTTAGCACTACCCTTTGCTTCCTGTCTTTCAGCCACTCAGCTATCCAATTTGAAACACCCCCAAATATCCCAATCATTTTTAATTTATGTACTAGTCTCCTATGTGGTACCTTATCAAATGCTTTACTAAAATCTAAGTAAATTATATCTACATTCTCTCCCTTATCTACTTGACCTGTTACAAACTCCAGAAAGTCTAGTAAATTAGTCAAACATGATCTACCTGATCTAAACCCATGCTGAGCATCACTTATTAACCCCTCCCTCTCTAGATGTTGGCAAATCCCTTTTTTAACTATTTTCTCAAGAATTTTACAGACTACAGGAGTTAGGCTAACCGGTCTAAAGTTATTCGGATCCTGTTGACTACCCTTCTTGAAAATGGGGACTACATTCGCTCTCTTCCAATCATCGGGTACTTCTCCATATTCCAGTGACCTAGTATATAACTTCTCCAGAGCTATTGAGATACTTTCTACCCCTTCTTTAAGTATCCTAGAATGAATATTATCAGGGCCGGAGGACTTGGTAGTATCTAACTCAACTATTAGTCCTTTCCTCATCCTCCAATCCACACTAATGGTAGTAAACACCTCTTTCCCTAACCCATGAGTACTATACGTAAGACTATTTAGTTTCTCCTTTGTAAATACTGATGCAAAATGACCATTTAGTACGTCAACTATTTCCTCATCAGTATCTCTCACAACCCCTTCATATTTGATAAGTCCTATTTTAACTCTGCCAGACTTGTTATTAATTTTATAGTAACTAAAGAACTTTCTAGGATCTTTGTTGCTATCCTGAGCTAATTTAATTTCTGACACCCTTTTGTTCTTTTTTATAATCTTATTTAACTCATTCCTAGCCATTCTATAATCACTTAAATTTTGAATATTATTTTCTACCTGTAATTTTTTATATGCCCTTTTCTTCTCTGAAATTTTTCTAGCTATCTCCTGATTCCACCATAATGGTTTCCTATTTTTGTTCCTAATGGCTTTCATTGGGATACATTTTCTTGGACTACATTTATTATATGCTTGAAAGTATCCCACATACCATAAGCATTTTTACCTCTGAATTCTACATCCCAGTCTACAAAATTTAGCAAGCTTCGAAGTTTTACATAATCTTCCTTATGAAAATTTGGAACTTTTAATGCATTCTCGGTTATTTTACCCTTCTCAATTCCCAAGTTAAAATGAATTATCTGATGGTCACTATTTCCCAATGCTTCCCCAACAGTCAATTCTTGAACTAAATGATCACTGTTAGAAAGTTCTAAATCTAATATATTGTTCCCCTTCGTTGGCTCATTAACAAATTGATTAAAAAAATTATCCTCAAAGCATTCTATGAACCTGCCACTTGTTCTATCCCTACCTATCATATGTTCCCAGTCCACAGAGTTTAAGTTAAAGTCCCCAATAATAACTGCATCTGTTTCACATCCCTTACTTACTTATCATCAGTCTGCCCAGGTGGCCTGTAAAAAGCTCCCAAATGCACCATTCTATTTTTACTGAACCTAATCTATCCAAAGTGACTCAACTCCATCCTGCTTTATTGAAGTATTTAAACTTGAAACAATGTTGTTTTTCATATAGATAATTATTCCTCCACCAATCCTACCAGTCCTTTGACTAATGTACATATTATAGCCCTGTAAATCAAATTCACTTATAGTGTCACTAAATTCTATTTCATTAACCCATGATTCAGTAACACATAATATATCTATATCCTCATTGGTAATATAACTAAATAGCTCATCCTTCTTGTTTCTAAGACTACAAGCATTTGTATAGAAACAATTTAACCCCCCTATCCCTGAAGCACCTCTTGAAACCTGAATGACCTCACCTCTATCGCCTTGGAACCTATTTCTGTTATCTGCCAAGTCCATTCTACTTTCAGTACTATAATGTCCTCTCATAATTTCCTGACCACTATTAGTATCTAGTTTTGCGCCCGCAAAGACCTAATAACAAGATCATACTTCTCCCACAAAACATCTACCCCCTTCCTACTCAAATGCAGTCCATCCATCGCATACATTTCTTTCATTCCAACAAACCTATCGCACACATCCACAAACATGACACCTTCCATCTCACACATCCTCCTCACATAATCCTTCAGCCCAATCGCACGAGACATCCATTCTACCCCAACATCCATTCTTGGAAGCACACCTGTCACAACACCTTTCATTCTACTTTCTTTCACCTTTTCAATCAACTTCTTGTACCTCTCACGTAACTCACATGCACCCACTTTCTTCACATCATTCACTCCTACATGTGTAATCACAACCGCATCCCTTGCACAGCCAGACACCAGTTCCTCATACCTATCAGACAGATCTCTCACTCCAGCACCCGGCAAACACACCCTCAAACCATTCAATCTACTTGCATTCAACTTCCTATCTAAATATCTAACTCGCGAATCACCCATCACAAGCACTTCAGTCAGACTCCTATTCCTAACCCCCACAGACCTAACTCCATCTCCACTCCTATTCTCATTCAAACTACCAGTCACTCGAACTCCACCCCCACCCCCATCAGTCATATCACTTCCAGTTACTTCCTCTCTTAGGGCACTGAATCTATTAGTCAAGCTAATAGGATCTGTGTCCCTCTGACTCACACACCTATTCTCCCCCTGGCTAACCACCTCAAAAGAGGCAACCCTATTCTCACAAAGAACAGGAGAAGCCTCCCTAGCTTCATGTTTCCTAACCACTCTCCACTGTCCCCCATCCTCACTAGGCCTATTTCTAACTAATCTAAGGGGGCTAACTTCACTATCACTAGAACTATCACATCCTACCTCCTCCACTGGCCCTCTACCTTCACCTGAAACATCTAACTGGCCTACCTCACCACCTAACCTATTCCCAGCTCTAGGCCTAACACTAAGTTCCCTCCTGAGCTCAGCAACTAACCCCTCCAGCCTACATATCCTGTCTAAATCCTGCCTTCTCATCCCCTCTAAATCTACAATGCATTCACGCAGCCCACATACAACACATGTATACCCCTCACCTAATACACCACAACCAATGCATACATTCCGACACTCATGCTCACTTTCATCCCCAAACTCCATCACTTATTCAAACAAAGAAAGAATTTAAGTAGCAATAAGAAATAAAAAAAGAAGAGCAACTTAGCTTTCGCTGATTGTGGTGAGAAAAAAAACAAAAAAACAAACAAACTATAGAAAAAAAATAGCATAAAAAAAAAATAATCATGCTCAAAATCATCCGGACATAAACTGAACAATTACCCAACAGAGGGCAACAAAAATAATACCTTCCCTGAAGCACCTTGAATATGAAAATAGGGTAAATGTTGCGAGTATGGGCAGATGCGATTCTAGATTATTTTGAGGGTTGGCTCGTTGTTGGGTACAGCTCACCGTGGGGATAGGCCTACGATGATCCTGATATTTCAATCATTTGGGGGGGTCTTTGCCCCCCAGTATATAATCAGAAATCGCCAGAAACTTCGGATCTGGCCATGCACTACACAATTACCAAAAATGGACAGGCTACTAAATATGTTCTCATTTGCAAGGTGTATGAGGGGATATGATTGAGCTTTTTAAAATATGCTCTAGGATTGATAAGTTGGATTTTAGCAACTTATTTAAGTTGGTAGTAATAGGACTAGAGATTACCATTTAAAAATTAATAAAACAGAGGTGCAGGTTGGATCTCCAAAAAAAAAAAAATCACCAATAGAGTGGCAGATTACTAGAATAGTTTGCCGCCTGAGACAGTAAACAGTCCAAATTTGATGTTTTTAAATGCAAATTAGATTATATGAGGAGGGAGGGTTAACTTGAGGGGGAAGGGGGGTATTCTGGACTCATTCCTGTGGATGCAGTTTTTTTATTATGTATATTATGATTGATTTGGATTTTAAAGAATCTTGGTGATGATGCTTTTTGGTTTTGATGCATTCCTGTGGATGGTTCAAAGGTAAGTAATACTTCAGTTTAGGGGCGCACGATAGGAGGCGCTGTTTCTGGGCTACAATCTAGGCCTTATGAGGTCAGACGGTAGCTGCAAAGGGGGCCAATCACAACATTGTTTTGTTTTTTTTCCTTTCTTCATTATTATTTAGTAAATGCCTGCACTTCTAGTTAATTATATTATTTAGTAATGCATTGATTGTTTTATAATTACTAATGTATTAAACTTTGTATGTTTCATTTAACTATTTTGGGGAAACTAAACCATTAATTTCACACACTGGCAACCTAAATTTAACCTTATTTCTAACATTGGCAACGCTGAACTGAGCAGTTAAAAGAGCGCGATACCTGTGAATACGTTTTGTTCGACTTCAATATGACTTGTATTAATTCCTCGGTGAATTTAATAGACTTTTCTATAGATCGTGGTCTCATTTAAAAGAAGCGCGGCTCAATTTTAATAGTGAAAGGTGGAGATATGGTAAACCTGAAGATCTGCAACACACGCTGACCTCCGCTGTTCTCCAGTCCTGGCTGCATAATATTTTGTCCATGTTCCAATATGTATCACCTTTTTTGAGTAAATTCAAGGGGACTGCTCGTGGGGGAGATATCACTGCGGGGAGACCCCCCCAGTAAATATGTAGATGAGCGGCCCGGCCGATAATATGTACTATTTCGTCCGTGTTCCAAAATGTTTCACATTTTTTGAGTACATTTATAGGGGACAGCTCATGGGGGGGTTAAACAGATACGTGGACAGCACTACAATAATCCTGAGTTTCATTAAATTGGGGGGGATCTGGGGGGCACAGCCCCCCAGTATATAATCCTAATTTTTATAATGTTCTGACGATTACAGAGGTGAATGCTTTAACTACATCATGTCAGCGCCTTTAATCGTTTTGCGAATTATAATAGGGGTTAGGGGTGGGGTATGACATCAGAAATAACACGGGTAAACGATAATATTTACACAAAATAATTTTTTCCGGCCGGGCCGCTCGTCTACATGTTTACCGACCTCCCTACGATGATCCTGAGTTTCCATAAATTAGGGGGGTCTGGGGGGCACAACCCCAAATATATACTCATATACTAAAAAAATGTAAATTTTAGGGGGCAATAGCCTAAATTAGATATTCTGTTATTTTGATAAACATGCGATCGGCTCTGCACATTTATCAAAATAATAAAGACGATAGCGCCGCCTACTTTAGGCTGTTTCCACCAAAAATTATAATTTTTAGTTACTTTCAAAATGAGGGGCTTCGGCTTATGACGTCTAATGCCTAAATTATAGCCCCAAAACAGGACCTTCTATCGAGCGCCCCTAAACTGAAGTATTACTAGTTCAAATTCTATATTGTAGATGCAGGATCTGACACAATCCGAAGGATACATTTGGTAGGTGGGTTTTGACAGATGTGGATGACCTTTGATAGGCCCTTTTGGCTTTTTTCATCCATGAAATTATTATATGGGTCTTGAGGCAAAGTGTTCCATTCTCTTTCATTAGCACAGGCTGAGCATATATTTTCTTCTTACCTTGTTTTTGTTCATTCTAGCATATTTGGTAAATATGTAGATTAGCGGCCCAGCCCCCCCAAAATTTGTGTAAATATTAGCGTTCACTTGTGTCGGAATATTCATGCAACGTTTGAGTCTTTTTTGAATTATTATTCTATAAACAATTAGGATTATATACTGGGGGGCTGTGCCCCCCAGACCCCCCCAATTTAATGAAACTCAGGATCATCGTAGTGGTCTCCCCATTGTGTTTACCCCCACACGAGCCATCAACTTAAATGTACTCCAAAAACGTGAAACATTTTGGAACACAGACGAAATAGTACGTCCCATCGTTCGCGCCGATAATCTACATATTTACCGCATATTTTTCCGGCATTTAAGTAGAAGCTTTTGTGTTCTCATGTCTTGTTCTCCCATTTTTTACATATTTTGTCATATGATTCCTTGTTTACCGTCTTCCTTCCATTGCTTGCTATCTAGTTCATATATTTTATTGATGGGCGCTTTATTTTTATTCATCATGTAACCTGTATAGGTCTTAATTCCATTTATTATGACAATAAAAACGAATCAACAAACACAAAAAAAAATGAAATAAGCATAAATTTGCTTTAGCCTTAAGCAACACACATTATAGGATGTCATAAGTTTACATACATTTGACCAAACATACCTTTATTATCCTTTTTGGTAACCCGGCAGCCATTATTTAGAATATTTGTAGAACCACAACAGGGTCTATCTAGGTTAACCTAGGCCCTGTCAGCGTCAAATCTCACCTTGAAAAATAAGTTCCAATATTATGGTTTATACTGCAACAAGAACCGCCAAAACCTATTCTACTTTGTATTTATACGGTACTTTTCTAAATGGCTAAAAAGGATTTTTTTATTATTATTAGTCCTATTTGACAGAAATACAATAGAATTTAGTTTCGATTTTTTTATTCAAACAAAAAAGGTAAAGCAGATCAATTGCGAAATATAAATTTAGGATAATAACGCATTGTGACAATTATGTTTATCTAATAGTAGTTTTAAAAGCTTGAAAGGAATTAGAGGTTCATTTATTTTGGATATTTATGTATCTTGTATATAAACTTTCTCAGAGTCACCTGTCCTATAGATCCTAGAAAATTTATTTTACGTAACAATCTTAACATAAATTATAAAATATAAATAGACCATAGTCCGATGTTTTCGCAATCTGTTGTTACATGATTTAGGAGAGTTGTGCGTCTATGTGCTCCCCACTACTCTAATACTACCCTCGGTTAATATTTCGAAAACCGTAATCACATAAAAACTAATTTAATCACTTATACTATGTCAAGGACATTTTTGCGCATTCCTCTATATAAAATTTATAGAGCAGCCGATGTTACTATTATTATAATAATGGTTTGAATAGCAATATTTTTACTCTTCCTAATTGTGATGGCGTCGCATTGGAAAAGTATTTTTTGGCAAAATTTATATAGCGACGTCACAATGTCTACATATTTTCATTCGAGCTTACTTCGTAACAGTTTTAGTCGCTTGCTGCTCTATATCTCACTATATCGGTCCGTCGGTCCTCGTTTTGCTTTTTCTTTTGTTTTAGTAATAACATTGTAACTATTCGGCCAATTCTATCAAAATTTGAAACCCTTAGCTTGCAAGCTCTTTAATATAGAGAGAATTTTGGAAAGAAATTAAGGTGTATAACATCAAAAAATTAAGTCCACCTGATGAAATTAAAGGTAATTCAGGAGCTGAAAATATTTGTAACATGTGGAAAACACACTATCGGGAACTGTTTAATTGTTTGCGCGATAGTTCACTATCCTTAGACAACAATTGTGCAGTCTCTGATAACTATAAAAAGGTTTTAGTATTATGCGAAGAGGTGGCAACCATGATAAGAAAACTTGATGTAAATAAAAGTTGTGGATTGGATGGAATTCAAGCTGAACATATTAAATTTAGTAGTGCAAAAATTATTCCATTATTATCTATGTCTCTCACTGGATGACTCGTTCCTTGGAGTCTTACCTGAAAGCATGTTGTCTGTTGTGTTAATACCTATTATTAAAAAAAAAAGTCAAAGTATAACTATAAAATCCAATTATAGGCCAATTGTGTTAGCTAGTATCTGTAGTAAAATTTTAGAAAGCATCATACTTAGTAGAATAGAATCATTTATCTTAACAACGGACAACCAATTTGGATTTAAGAAATATCATGGTACAGATATGTGTATTTACTCATTAAAAGAAATTATATTGAAATATAATAGTCTTAATAGCAATATATATTCCTGTTTGGGGATGCGTCAAAGGCTTTTGACAGAGTAAATCACAGAGTTTTAATAGATAAGTTAAATAAATTTAAGGTTCCATCATATATTATAAGAATAATTAGTTACTGGTATGCTACTCAAAAAATGTGTGTAAGATGGTCAAATACCATATCTGACTTCTTTACTGTAAGTAATAGTATTCGACAGGGAGGAATTCTTTCTCGTTACCTATTCTGTATGTATATAAATGATTTATCCATAGAATTATGCAAAATTAAAATAGGTTGTATAATAGGTAATGCAAAAACGAATCATTTTATTTATGCAGATGACATTGCACTAATTTCACCATCTGCAAGTGGTCTAAATAAATTAATTAACGTTTGTAATGATTTGGGGATGAAAAATTATATCAAATTTAATAGTTCTAAAAGTGCGGGGCTAGTTTTTAAGTCTAAATTTCTTAAATGTTGTATATATGATAGTTTTAAGCTAGATAATGATACAATTCTAATAGTGAGCAATATAAAGTATTTAAGGCATATAATTAGTGATGATCTCAAAGACACAGGAGCTGCCAAGTGTAGGCCATGAATGGTCTTTTGCAGTCTCCTTCTTTTCTTATGTTCTTATGTTCTTATATAGACCGCCAGCGTAACAAGCTGTATAGACAAAGTAACATGATTAAAAGACATTTCGGACATTGTACTGAAAATGTAAAAATTAAACTCTTTAGGTCTTATTGTGAGTCAGTTTACACAGCCCATCTATGATGGAATTATGCAAACGCTACCCATTGTAGATTTATAGTTGCTTATAACAATAGTCTCAGAATTCTGTGTGGTGAACCTAAGTATTGTAGAGCTAGTCCGATGTATGTATGTAGAAATATACCTTCGCCTAAAGAAGTAATCAGAAAACTTGTAATTGTTTTTTTTTTAATGGGTTAGAAAGCAGCTCAAATAAAATTGTGTCTGGTATTTTTCACTCAGACTGTAGGTATGGTTCTGAAATTATTACTCACATGATAAATATTACCCATTGCATTAATCCGGCAATATTAAATATTAGTAGATTGACAGTCCATTTAAATAGGTGAATAAGTATTAGCAGTAAGATTGTGGTAATTTTATTTGTTAAGGTAAATATAATCTTTTGGTACCTTTGGATAAGTAATATCGAAATTTTATACTTCAAAATTGTAATGTATTTTTTTTCATTTTATTTTTTGGGAGGATCACCGAAATCCGCAATAAAGTTGTTTGTTTGTTTGATATAATTGTCAAAGTCCTTCCAAGGTTAACCAGGTAATTATTTTGTTTGAGCAGTAACATCATAACTATTCAGCTGATTCTAACGAAATTTGAAACCCTTGTGTTGTTTTACATTCTTTCGAATGACATAATTGCCAAAGTCCTCCCTAGATTAGGCGGGGAATTATTTAGCAATCACATCATAACTATTTCGCCGATTCTAACGAAATCTGAAAACCTTATTTTGTTTTACATTCTCTTTCGAATGATATAAAAACCAAGGTGATCCGAAGATTAGGTGCTCCGGAAATTATTGAAAGTTTTGAAGGCGGTAAAGTCATAAATAGGAATAAGTGAGAGCACGCGATTTTGGTCAGCACACCTAGTTTACCATTGTCTCTGGTTGGAAAGGACAGCTTTGTTAAGACATCTGGTGGATGTGAAATGTATTTCGAAGATCTGGTAAAAAAAATGTTCACGGTGACCCTAATACTCCCATTGAATTTTAAGGGAACACAGTGTAGATATAAGTATTTCTCGAAAGCACTTATGAATTGGAGATATTTGATGCGAAGTGTTTGCCCCTTGGCTCACTAAACAGGTTTCAATTAGGGGTCAAATACGTATCGTAGAAATAGACAAGGGCTATTATTTGATACGTCACACTTAGAAACAACAATACATAGCATACTTATCCGAATGACATTTTTCTGCTTTCTATGTCCTATTCCTCGAGTTGATTAATAAATCGTGGGGATAGAACTACCCACCAAAATGAGAGGTATGGGGAAAAGACCACATTTTTAATAACAAAAGGTTTGTATAGTTTTACAAACTGTTTTTTTTTTAATTGGAGGTTAAATTGTGTTAGCTCAGGATATTTTTGCCATGCACTATTTAAGGTTAGATAACCAAATTTGTTCTCCCTTTTTGACTGTCAAAGGCGAAATGCGACCAAATCGAGATTTGCACCGATTTTGAGGGAATCAAATTCAAACTTTGTTTTACCGCATATCGCCTTTCGACCGACAAAAAATATTGGGGGGAAAAACACATGAAGAAGAAATAAAATGTACAGAAAAGTGAATACGGTAGAGTAAATTAATGTAGCGAGCAACGTGTACGTCCCAAATAGGACACACACGAGAGTCGCTACACACATATAAAGTACAGAGAAAGAGAAAAGTAAAGTTAGCGCCTTTACGAGATTTCACACGGTAGTAAACGGAGCACAATTATCTCTGTTAGAGTTGGTCAAGGCACAATCCAGAATAAACCGGATATCTATCACAATTAAACAAATAGAAACCAGATCGGGAAGCTGTCTCCATGGAAACATGCCATCGCCCACAGGAATTTTTACCCAATAGTTGGAGTGCCTTCCTTATCAATATGGTTGGCAGTAGCCAATCAAAATTCAAGTTATGTTAATACCGACAAATCAACAGTCCGGTACATAAGAGGGAGGTGTGGCTTAGTTGGACGAGGAACTTGTAGGGCGTGGCTTAAATTGAATATATAACTGTGTGAAGCCAGAACAAAGGGATTAGAATCACTGTTATATAGCAATATATTGCGTTATATATCGTTCAGTCCGATCTCTCGGATTCGCGTAATTCATCTTTCTATATAGTCGTGTACATAATGCAGACATTAAGGTGTAACTCTTAAAGGCTCTATTCGTCCGGCCTCCTTTAGACCTTGCCCGCACTTGACCTCGAACTTAATTTATATCATAACTTTCAACTAAAAACTTAATTAAAGGACTTTTGTAGAGTGCAATAACATCTAGTTCAATAATAATTCTACTTTTGCTTTGGTGACATCAATATCCTGACGTTCCTCAATCTTTATGCTTCAAGGCCTTATTAATCGGGAAAACAGCCGTTGCGCATTCTCCTTGTAAATCGCAATTCCTGGCGATTACATAATTTCCAAAATGCCGGTGTTCCCCCCTGGTGTGGTCTATCCCCTTCCCCCGGGCTACATATTTGACCCCGTCGCTAGAATAAGACCGCCCCTCAGCTTAGGGCACCACATAGAAATCAACAAATAAAACTCGTGGAAAATAAGGAAGGGGCAACGCAAACCAACCAGGGCATCTGTATCAATCGGAGTCTTTGCCAAAAGATTAGGCGATAACTCGGTAATCTATCACCCTTACTGTCAACCAGCGCCCCCCTTCCAAGGCTCTTGGGTTGTCCTCACGATTACCTTCAAGGTTCTCCCATAATTAGGGACGACCTTCAAGAGCTTCCATATAATAACCTATCCTCCACCGGCTTGTTGTTGGATGCGTAGTGTTCACATTGTAATATGAAATAAGAGACTCAAAGAAACTTCAAAATGAACAGTTTGATGTATTTTATGAAATATTATAATGAGTGTATTTAGAACAAAAATCACATTTGACTTAGGGGAGTCCGAATGGGTGATAGTGATCTGAAAAGGGCATTTGTTCCTGAAGTCATAGTGCCTCTCTTTTGGAAGAGTCCGGATGGGCAGTGGTCAAATGATCGGGTTGGAGGGGGGGATGGGCTATGTGGTGCGATCTGTGCAAGTGTTGCAACTAAGCTTGTGTAAACATGCAAATACAATAAAGAGCGTCTATAGAAACTGTCAAGCCCATTAAAGAAATGAGTTGAGCTTGTGCTGGGTCTTAGGAGAAATGAACTTGAAACTAAGACCACTGCTCTCCTGAATTTAAACGTTCGTCCCGAAAAGAATTAATAAATTTAATATAAATAAATACCATCAACCCTATAATCGATATGTCCTCTAACGTAACAGAATAAGCAACCTCAGTCATATTTTCCCAAGTTAATATCATTTTCGTACGCAGTTCCTTATTTTGTCCCCCAAATTTCTTTTTTCGTTAAATCGAGGAACCTTAATAAAAAAGAAAAGACAGTAGTATAATATTTCGGGTTCAATAATGATAAAATCTATGTATACGAGTGTAGGTAATAATTACAATGAAAAGGCCACCATATATTTAATTTAAATCAAATAAATGAAGGACTAAATAAAGAGAATTTGCGCCTTGAGCATTGAATGAGAAATATAGTGCCATTTAGCAACTATTGAAGGGATGTCTCCTGAATATTTATATATCAAAATTTATCCCTTTAAATATTTGTAATTATATAAAAAAACATTAATATAATAGCTTTGTTTTATTTCTGCTAAAATTAATATATCTTTAATTAAAAACAATTATATATACAATAAACTAAATTGCAAAAAATGTTATATAAATCTATTAAACACTAATTATAACCCCATTTTATTAAAGAAATACTAAGAAAAACTATCTTATTAAATACTTTTGTATATTTAAATAACGATTTTAAGATTCTATAATAATATAAAATATTGAGTCAAAAATAATAAAATTAGAATGTATAATTTAATGTTATTTGGAACTCAATGTACAAAAAATTAATTGAATTTATAATTCATATTTGCCACGGAGTGTGTGGCCCATTGATATAAAAGCTAGTGAGGGAATCGATAGCCCCCCTCCCCCTTCACAGGCGAGCCACGGGACGTTGACCACAATATCCTGGCTGTGTAGACACCACGGTTTAGACTCTTAACCACGTCGCTCTAACCCCTCCTCCCGGTTAGAAGCTGAACGACCTTCCGAGACCACAGAAGGCAATCATCAGCTCAGGTCGGACTGGATACCCTAACATCGGTTTAAAACTGCAAGATCTTCTCTAAGAGCGGGTATTCAATTTCACCTCAGAGGCAAAATTAGAGAAGCGTCGCCCTAAATCCAGAAGGTCCCACCGAGCAAAATGTACGACGCCCTGAGAAAAACCGTTGGAAGAGGAATCTTCATGCGGCCTTTCTACAAATCTCCCCCCTCCTACCCCTAGCCCAGTGGGGTGACGACGTATATATAACAAATGCTTGGGAAAAACGGGGTAGAATACGTGAGTCAGAAGGCTACGAAGTCCCCGGAAGAGGCCGGGCTACCAAGAGAAGGACTAAGAAGCAGCTCATCTTCGAGCGAGTTCCCAGTGGTCACACCGAACTTTAAGTTAACTTGATTTAAAAATCAAATTCAACTTACTCTCGTCAGAGAAAGCCCGTCCCCCCTTATCCTGGTGTAGCCCAAAGCACTGAAATAGTCCTCGCCCTTGAAGAATACTGGAACTAAGAAGAAGAAGCTCATCCTCCAGCGGGTTCCCGGTGGTCACACCGAACTTTAAGTTAACTTGATTTAAGAATCAAGTTCAACTTACTCTCGTCAAAGAACCCCCCTCCCCCTTATCCTCATGTAGCCCAAAACACTGAGATAGTCTTCGCCCTTGAGGAAGACCTCCGAGTGCACTCCCTCCAGCCCTCCCCTGAGGCAAAGTGTTCAAGTCTTGGCTCATCGCTAGCCAGTGCGAATTATTACCCACAGTAATTTGAAGAGAAGAAAGAAACATTCTTTCACTACCCCGTGGCGATATCATTTCCTGCCGAAGGCGTGTGGCTTCCCCATCTGCTACGCTCGTCAAAGTCCTCTGTGGCTTTAACGGTATTTCGTCCGCGCCAACCATCTGGACGAGCGGCACGCGTCTCCCAGACAATAACATTCCTGAAGTAACGTAACTCATTGATTCAAGGTCAGACTCAAACCCGTTCAAGAGGGATTCACAAAGGTATTTAAACTCCGATATCCGTCCGGTAAAGACCGTTAGCAATTTTTTTATACTGAAGTGAGTGGTATGTCAACCATCACTATAATGTCAAGTAGGTCACGTTAGAAAGCCTTACTTAAAAATTATTGAAGTCCTTACTGTGTATTTAGTTCGTAATATTTCTGTGGTTCATTGTGATAGAATTGCCTGAGGCTGCCGCGCCTCGCTTCTATCACATATTGGTACTCATGCTTCCCACGTGTATCCTGAGAGAAGAGAGTAGCATGGCGTTCTTATCGCCCTAACATTTCCCGAGTTTTATCTTTCCCCCGCCCAAGTAAAATCAAGGAGGTTCAATCCCCCGTTTGCCTACAGGCGTGGATCTGGCCAGATTGAGTTAGGCTTATGGGAAGATAAGAGTGTTCGAATCGCGAGCGGGACATTCCATGGAAGTCCCCCATTGACCCATACCCCGAGGGGCTGGCTCAGGCTATTTATGCGATAGAATTTTGCATTTGAATCAGATCCTGATTATCTTCGTCAGGCATCACGCCGATCCGGTCTTCCTTGTGCACCTAGGAACTCTACCTCGAGAACCCCCCTTATTGTCCAGAAGAGGACAATATCCTTGAGTGCCAAGGTTCGTGCCTTTCGAGACGCCAAGTCAACAAGGCTCCCCTGTTGTTCAATTGTTCAGAAGAGAACAACTTTAGAACAGTCATTGTTCTTCGAGCCCGTTCGACAAGAAACGGTTCTCGCTCCCCTGATATCAAGTCAGTGGTAAGTTAATTCACCCTTTTAAGATCTCGATTATCTTCGTCAGGCATCACGCCGATCTGTTCTCCCTTGTGCACCTAGGAACTCTACCTCGAGAACCACCCTTATTGTCCAGAAGAGGACAATATCCTTGAGTGCCAAGGTTCGTGTCCCTCTAGACGCCAAGTCAACAGGGCTTCCCTGTTGTTTAATTGTTCGGAAGAGAACAACTTTAGAACAGTCATTGTTCTTCGAGCCCGTGCGACAAGAAACGGTTCTCGCTACCCTGATATCACGTCAGTGGTAATTTGTATTCCCCCCCTTAAACGTTTTTCAAGAGAACGCTTGGTTACCCCCAATAACCTCAATTGTTGATCCAGAACATCTCCGGTATCCTGCCTTGAGGATCGCTCGTACTTCCGAGCCCCAATACGCTCCCACTCCTCGAAGTCTGTCCTTCCCCTCGTGTAAAGGACAACCCCCTAAAAACCCCTTCTCCTGGGAAGGAAATTGCCAGTCGGACCGAAGCTATTCCTTAAAATCGCCTTCATCTGCACGCTGACCTTATAAATACGTAAGCTACGAATTGCATTTAATCATTTAACTTTGTTGCCAACGTAACTGCGTGTTTGTTTTGTCATTTATATTCCTACAAATCTTAATCCACTACTTAATCAAATTTATCCTATGACCTTTTCATTTCATGTGCATCTCCCATTTTAATCCCCGGTCATGTAAATATCTTTCATGTGTTATTTTTGTTAGTTTAATTAATAAAATTCTATTTTGTTAATGCTGGCAATATTATTTATCCTTGGGCTCCGTTCCACTTCTTAAGTATATTGAAGATAAATAAGCCCTCTCCAGGCCTATTTATTAACGTACAATAATACTCGGCCATCTGATTAAATCCCCGCACTCGAATATAGAATAATCCCCACAAAGAATAGATATATAGTATATCGTTGGGAGCCTTTTCTACGACACATATATATATATATATATATATATATATATATATATATATATATATATATATATATATATATATTATATATATATATATATATATATATATATATATATATATATATATATATATATATATATATATATTCTATTTAAATTTGGTGTCAAGTGTGTAAGGTGTAACGCTATATCTTTGCAAACACTGGTCTCAGTCGAGTGAAGCATAGTGTTATACGTTATAGGAATAGAGTATACTAATTCCTTTTTTTAAACGATTGCTATCCCCTTTTTGCAAACTTAAGAAGCTGGAATAGCTCAATGAAGTGGTATAATAATTTGTTCTTGTGTTTTTTTTGTTTTAGTCATTGGTTATCTAGGTCGGGAAACCAATTTGGAATAGGTCAGTGCCCATATTTAGGTAGGCCAAATCACTAGAAGGCATACTTCTTCCCGCAAAGAAATTAGTTGGTTGACTACTGCCTACCAAGAGCAATTATGAATCAGTTTGAAATCTTCAAAGCGCAAGGAGAATCCTTGGGACTTTGCGGATGAGAATTGATTGAGTATATCCAAGAGGAGCAACGGGAAGAAAGAGAAAAGTTCAGAGAAGAAAGGCAAAGAGAAGGAGAAGAAAGAGAAAGAGGGGAACGAAGAAGGCAAGCCGAGCTTCACCATGAGCTTGAAATGGCACGCGTACAAGCTGAAACACAATCAGTGAGTGCACGTTCAGAAGCCCCGTCCAATTCCCTACTTAAGCTCCCTAATTTCAGGGATGGAGAGGATTTCGGAGCATTTTTATCGCACTTCGAAAAGATCTTTGAAATCAACATCCTGGACTTGGAGGCCGAAGGCGTAATGAGGTTACTGCCCCTCATAAATTCTAAATTGCGCGACATTTTCATTTCCCTACCATCATGGTGTACAATTGACTACAGTACATTAAAAGCTGAATTATTGGCTGCTCATAATATTACTCCTGATTTCTACAGACAGGAATTTCGAGGAGGTCGGATTAAACCCGGACAGACGTTCCATCAATTCGGATACATTCTCCAGAGGAATTTTAAATTCTGGTTAGAATCTTCAAAAGTTGCTCCTGACTACGAGTCCTTAACAGACTTCGTGTTGCGGGATCAATTTTTGGCGTCTCTCCCGACGGAGATCCGCGCGTTCTTCAAGGATCGTCGGTGCCAGTCCTTTAAAGAATGTACCGAAGAAGCGGATGTCTATGCTGCCAACCATAATTTGTAGCCCAAGGAGAATAGAAATTCTCCTGAATCATCCTACCAGGAAAGAAGGACGGATTCGCGCCCCTTCACAGGAAAGCCAACGAAGTTTTCGGGCCCCGTAAACCCCCAAAACTTCTTCCTCTCAACCAACAACGGGACATCAAACCTTCCATTAGGATTTCTCCACCATCACTCTTCCCGAAGCGACCGATCGTATGCTTCACCTGCGGTGGAGAAAACCACACGAGCTGGAATTGCCCCCAAAATTCTAGGCTAAAAAACGGACCAGCCCATCAAGTACACCAGATTAGGGCCACACCGGCTTCCCCGGTGGTGCAGACCCAAGGATCAACTTCTCTCCCTCCGTCAGGGCACCAGGTAAATTTTATTTTTGCTGAAAGTTCCTCGGGAACTTTAAAATTTGAGGAGTGCAGCGTGAACGGCTTCCGAGTATCTACCCTCGTCAGGGACACAGGGTGCACTTGTTTCATCGTGTCCGACGAGCTCCTTGCCCAAGTGGACCCTAACCACGAAAAAAATGCGGTAGTACATGATTACCTTGGGCGGGCAAACCGATTTCCCGTTGTTAAATGTTACCTGCAGTGTCAGTATTTTGATGGCTGGGCTGAAGTCATTTCGGCACCTATAAAGTTTTGTTCAGTACTTATCGGGCAGAGCCCTCAAGTAAGCTCCGACCCTGTGTCCCAGGCCACCCTTACTCGAGCCCGAGCGAAGAAGGAAGCACAGGAGCCCGTCCCCCTCAGAACCCCCATACCGTCCGAATGCTCGGAGATCCTTAACCAGGATTTTAGGTCCGCACAAAAGGAGTGTGAAGTACTAATACCCTTATGGGATAAGGCCCAAAACAATGACAAGGAGACTGTCCGCGGACCCAAAGTAATAAAGTATCTGGATCAAGGTGGTCTACTCTACCGATCCGCCGAGGACAGTAATAACGCCGTTACCACTGTCTTATGCCTTCCACGATCCCATGTACCTATAGTGCTAAAAATAGCTCATTACAGCCTCTTTTCCGGTCACTTTAGTCATACCAAAACAGCCCAGCGTATCTTTAAATAATTTTACTGGCCGGGTGCTGCAGCTGACATTTCAAAGCATTGTCAATCATGCGATGTGTGTCAAAAGACGTCCGCTAAGGGGCGGGTCAAACCTGCTCCCTTACAAAAGGAACCAGCGAAGGGCACAGCTACATTTTTACTTTAGTTGATTTTGCTACCCGTTTCCCCGAGGCAGTCTCCCTTCGCTGAATCGATAGTATTTCTTGCGCCGAGGCCCTCATTTCGATCTTTTCAAGGGTAGGCGTCCCCAAGGAAATACTCTCAGACATAGGACGGCAATTCAACTCTCGAGTTGATGGAGTACGTAGGGAAGCTGCTCATGGTAAAGCCCCATTTTACCACCCCCTTCCGGCCACAGGCAAACGGAATGTATGAAAAATTAAACGGAAATCTAAAATCAATTATTAAGAACATTTGTGCCGAGCAGCCCCGCGAATGGCACCGATATCTCCCGGTCGCCCTATTCACCTATCGAGAAATTCCTCATCGCACATTAGGCTTCGCGCCGTTCGAGCTCCTTTATAGACGTAATGTACGTGGACCACTCAGCATTTTAAAGGAGTTGCTAACCAAGCCCCAACTGGACCAAGAACTACAGTCATCATACGCCTACGTCTTAGATCTACGCCAGAGGCTCGAGAAGTGCGCGAACATCGCCTATGAAAATGCCGACGATAACTTGGACAAATATAAAACCTATTTTGATGTCAGGTCGGAAGATAGGAAATTTAAGCCCGGTGATGAGGTACTCCTGCTCCTTCCCACCGTGAGTAATAAATTACTGAGCCAATGGAAAGGTCCGTACTCGGTCCGCGAAGTACGAGGACTGGTAGATTACCTCGTTGGTACCCCAGCAGGCGATAAACTCTACTACGTTAACTGATTAAAGAAATACCACCGACGCGCCCATGGAGATACGTTCGTAGCACTGGACGAAAAATCGGCGCTTGAAGAGGATTACCCCACGGAGTCCCTTAATTTCATTCAGACAGTGTGCATTCAACCTGATGACGATTACCCTCTTGCTTCCCTGCCAGGCGATTCTTTTGAACCCTCTGACCTGGATATCGACGCGCGGCTGACACCAAATCAAAAGAGTCAGCTACAACAATTATTATTTCAGTTCGACAACGTTATTTCGGAGAAGCCTGGATGCGCTACTAAATTCGAGCATGACATTAAATTGACGACCTTGGAACCTGTCCATTCAAAACCCTATCCCATGCCGATTCATTTACGCCAAGCTTTTAACGCCGAAGTAGATAATATGATTAGTTTAGACATAATAGAACCTTTCACCTCTAGTTATTGCTCCTCAATCGTCATGGTTAAGAAACCTGATGGCTCTTATCGGATGTTAATTGACTTCAGGAAGTTAAATTCGGTAACTGTGTTCGACGCCGAGCCCATCCCGTTGGTAGATCAAAACCTCCACCTTTTTGAAGACGCTAATTTCATCTCAGAACTTGATTTGTGCAAGGCATATTACCAAATTCCCCTCCGGCCCGATGTGAAAGCATGTAACGCCTTTGCTACTGAGAAGGTCTTACTGCAATTTAAGCGCCTCCCTTTTGGCCTCGTGACCGCTTGCAGTAACTATAACCCTCTTATGAGAAGGTTGTTAGATGGCCTTCTGAATGTCTCCTTTTATTTTGATAACGTCTACGTCGCTACTTGTGAATGGAGTCAACATCTAACTACCCTACTAGCTCTCTTCGAGTGATTGCGCGAAAATGGCCTCACCATTGGCCCCAGCAAATGCCATTTTGCCCACGAAACCATAAAATACTTGGGTTTTAAAATAGGACAAGGCCAGCTAGGTCCACAGGAGGACAAGATTAAGGCAATCGCCGACATGCTCCTCCCGAATACTAAGAAACAATTAAGATCATTCCTAGGATCAGCTTCTTACTATCGGAGATTTGTCCCAAATTTCACCGCAATCTCGGCGCCCCTCAGCACCCTCTTAAAAAAGAATTCTCCCGATCGACTACGATGGAATGATGTCGCTATTTCGTATTTTAACCAGCTCAAGAGTAAGCTCATTTCTGCCCCCATTTTGAAGTTGCCCAACCCGGAAAAATCCTTTAGGATTAGAACCAACGCGAGCAACGAGGCCATCGGGGGTGTACTCCTCCAATATGAGGATGACAGAATAAGTCATCTGGCTTCATACGCTAGTCGCCAGCTATTATCCCGCGAAAAGAGATATGCCACTATAGAGAAGGAAGCTTTAGCTATCATTTGGTCTATTGAAAAATTTAAAATGTATTTAATAGGAAAAGAATTTCGGATAGGAACTGACCATCGCCCGCTGGCCTATATTCGGAATGTACGACACTCCAACGGCCGAATTATGCGCTGGAGTCTACTCTTGCAAGAGTATCAATTTAAAATAAATTATATAAAAGGTTCTGATCATCAGGTCACTGACGCACTCAGTAGGAATGCTTTACCGAATAGTTCAGATTAATTTATAATTCGTAGGATTAGGATTTCCATGTATGTATGTATATACTGTCTTGTACGATTTAATTGGATTTTCGTGTAATATAATTAGTTTAATTGAATGTAAATATCAGAATTTCGTGGCCCAATGTCTAATTTTTTTTCTTTCTTATGTTCGTACATTTGTACGCATTAATCTACGCATGAATTCTTTTGTCCCATATGTATCTTTTTTTTGGTATTAAGCTTTTTGTAAACGCTCGCAATTAGCAATTTTCGCAATTTTTATTTCATGTCATTATTACGCCATGTATGAATTTTATATTATTATATTGTTCCCCCATGTCTCTTTTATGGCTAAGATAGTATTAAGGGTTAGTTTCCCTTATAGTCAAATGATCGACATAATCATAGGTATTGATGTAAATGGTAGCTTGGGTGCATGGAAGGTCGGTCGATGCAAGAATGTGGGTTCCCCCAAACGGAGCTCTATTGTTGTCCCTTCTCTCTCCTTTCGAAGTGACAACTTCCCCCCGGAAGGGAGGGGTGTGATAGAATTGCCTGAGGCTGCCGCGCCTCACTTCTATCACATATTGGTACTCATGCTTCCCACGTGTATCCTGCGAGAAGAGAGTAGCATGGCGTTCTTATCGCCCTAACATTTCCCGAGTCTATCTTCCCCCCGCCCAAGTTTAATCAAGGAGGTTCAATTCTCCGTTTGCCTGCAGGCGTGGATCTGGCCAGATTGAGTTAGGCTTATGGGAAGATAAGAGTTTTCGAATCGCGAGCGGGACATTCCATGGAAGTCCCCCATTGCCCCATACCCCGAGGGGCTGGCTCAGGCTATTTATGCGATAGAATTTCGCATTTGAATCAGATACTGATTATCTTCGTCAGGCATCACGCCGATCCGGTCTTCCTTGTGCACCTAGGAACTCTACCTCGAGAACCTCCTTATTGTCCAGAAGAGGACAATATCCTTGAGTGCCAAGGTTCGTGCCCCTCGAGACGCCAAGTCAGCAGCCCCCCCCCCTGTTGTTCAATTGTTCAGAAAAGAACAACTTTAGAACAGTCATTGTTCTTCGAGCCCGTGCGACAAGAAACGGTTCTTGCTCCCCTGATACCACGTCAGTGGTAATTTAATTTCCCCACTTTATGTTCTTCGAGAGAACGCTTGGTTACCCCAATAACCTCAATTGTTCATCCAGAACATCTCCGGTATCCTGTCTCAAGGATCGCTCGTACTTGCGAGCCCCACTTCACTCCCACTCCTCGAATTCTGTCCTTTCCCTCTTGTTAACGACAACCCCCCTAAAAACCCCTTCTCCTGAGAAGGAAATCGCCAGTCGGACCGAAGCTATTCCTTCAAATCGCCTTCATCTGCACGCTGACCTTATAAATACGTAAGCTACGAATTGCATTTAATTATTTAACTTTGTTACCAACGTAACTCGTGCTTTAACCCGGATTTAGTCGCCCCTCTACCTTCTTGTTAGTTTTGTCATTTAAATCCCTCCAAATCTCAATCCACCGCTAAGACAAATTTATCCTATGACCGTTTCATTTCATGTGCATCTCCCATTTTAATCCCCGGTCATGTAAATATTTTCCATGTGTTATTTTTGTTAGTTTAATTAATAAAATTATATTTTGTTAATGCTGGAAATATTATTTATCCTTGGGCTCCGTTCCACTTCTTAAGTATATTGAAGATAAATAAGCCCTCTCCAGGCCTATTTATTAACGTACAATAATACTCGGCCATCTGATTAAATTCCCGCACTCGAATATAGAATAATCCCCACAAAGAATAGATATATAGTATATCGTCGGGAGCCTTTTCTACGACATTCATGTTAATTTTTTTGTGGTTTAATTAAAGTTTTATTTTGTTTTAACAAATTTTTATTCTATCCTCCAAACGCTAAGTATTGTACAAGGAACCCTCAAAGTTTAAAGAAGTCAATAATCAAGATAATAATATTAATTGATATAGCACTCTTAGAGAGATAAAACGTTAATCACGGATTTCTTTTGTGTAGTACGTAAACAACCCATACGTACGAACTCCTTCCATCACTCGGTCCTTCCTATACCACGACAAAGGGGAATCAGAAAGTGTCTCAAGATGGAGGTAGCAACATATGAAGACTTTTTAACTCCCACCGAATAAATAATGCTGAATCAAGCGCTAAAGATTTCTTTACAATTAAAAATCTATGATTATCTTTACCCAGACCTCAATCAAGAAAGACAGCTTTCATACAAGAAAGAAGAGAATCTACCACCTAGAATCAGTGCCTCACGCACAATGAATCAAATCGGTAGCAACCAAGCCGAGCCAAGAACCCTATCTGGCTACTCAGGAGTAGTACCCAAAAAACTTTATGGCAAATCACCTTTGATAACTATAGGTGTGTTAGGTGTATTATTATTACTAGGTAGGTGAGGTTGGTACCATTAAGTTGTGTTGGCTTGAAAATGATATGTCACTAGTTGTGAGGGTTGCTCCCTGAGGGGAATGCAGTTATAAGGTTCTCCACGGCCTTGGCGGTGAACCATCCAAGTACCACCCGATATTGCTTAATAGTGACGACCTCGTTACATGGCCACACGGCAACCTGCTGCTGACCTGAGGCTGACTCCAATTGTTCGAGGAAAGATTATACTTTCCCTCGGCTTGATGTTAAGTAGTCTGGTTAAGAGGATCGATAGGGATTTCCAGTAGGAAAGGAAATCCCAAACGGCGGAATTTCGGACTCTTTATTTAGAACTCGGGTTGCTTCGGTGCAAGATGAATTCGAAAACAGGCGTGTCGTGTATTCGGAGGAGTCTATTCCTTGTTTTGTGGTTGGTATCTTAACTGCCTGCGACTCCGACTGGCTGTGACTGTAATTGTGAAAAGTGTCTGTGACTCTGATTGACTGAATTACTGCAAGACTGTCCTCCCTAGGTCTACCCAAGATGTGTATACGGTGGCGCACACCTTGTGTGTCTCTTACCATTAGCTAATGATTTTGCCTGGAAGAAGCCTCTTCCATTCCGTGTTAATTTGTGTGTCTATGGAGAGAGAGAGAGCTTAATTTTATCTCGAATTACAAAAGATACAACTATGGGTTTCGCGGTTTCCGGCTAGCAAATAATGGCCGCTACTATCGTGTCCTCCCTAGGTCTACCCAAGATGGGTATACGGTGGCGCACACCTTGGGTGTCTCTTACCATTAGCCAATGATATTGCTTGGGAGAAGCCTCTTCCATTCCGTGTTAATTTGTGTGTCTATGGAGAGAGAAATAATGGCTGCTACTATCGTGTTTTGTGCTCAGCACCTGCTACTAAGCATGTTTTAACAGCTGACCTTTGTGTGTGAATGTGGAAATCGCTTTATTTGTTTTACTGTGTATGTGTGTGTACATGTGCACAGGTTTGCTTATGGGAGGGTATATTGATGGTACCGGTGGGTGTTATTATTTTATGCAATGGTATAGGTTACCGGTTTGTGAGTGCGTAGTAGGTAATTCTAAGGGCATGTGTAGAAGAGTTCTAGTTGCTATTGCACTCGACGGGTGACGAGGACTTTAGGTAGTGGGGCTACTTTACGCCTCTGTCGAATTGGTTGTGACTAGAGTTCGCAAGTGATACAAAATTACCGGTAATTTATCGATAAACTAAATTTAATTACCGCGTATTTACCTATACCTTTTTATCGGTAATTTAATGTAACTTTATGATTATTTAAGTTTACGCTGAATAAACAATTTTGTTTCTACTTACGAAATAAATTAATTGGGATAAAAAACGTTTTAGTTTAAAAGACGAATTAGGACCATGTTTAGTTTCGATCCAGTCTCTCTCCTGCCACTATTAATGCCTTATGTTTCTTGAAATGTTACTTCTTAAATAATCAAAACTAAGCATCGTTGCCATATTCATAATTTCAAAAGATGTCAGTTGAATTTTTGTGTTAAGTTTTTGAAATTTTGCTTTTTAGATAATGATAAAATTAACGTCTTATGTTTTGGAAAAGTTATGCTTCCTATATATTTTTTTAATAGGATGAAAACAAAAGTTAATAATGTCTTATGTTTTCGAAATAGAATTTTATTTTAAATGACGAGAATATTACTGTCTTATGCTATACGTTCTAAATAAAGATAAAACACTTTTATTAGTTATAAAGATTCATAATGGCAAAGGATCTCATTAAAAAATTCTATATACATGTGATTTTAAAAAATTCTAATACAGTTAACTTAACTAGAAATTTCTCGGGAATTTACCGGTAATCAAAAATTTTCTCGAGAATTTATCGCTAAAAATATTGTCGGTAATTTGCTACCCCTAATTCTAACTTTATTCTTGAACTGGCCTACTAGAGAGGCAAGCGGAAACGTCTCGAGTTCTTTGTGGTCAATGTGTAGGCTTTCTGTTTTAGGCGAAGTATCGAGTCTAAAGGCGGCAGGACTTGGCGAGTAAACGAAATTCCGTGACGCTACTAAAGTAATGAAGTGAGTTAATGAATCAGGAATAATGAATGTTCTGAATAACACCATGAAACAAAAATAATATTTTTTTCTGTTCCTGGATTGTAATCCTTTTTGTATGTTACTTAGGTGCCAAATAAATTAAAAAATGCTATTAAGCAGTTATAAGTTTGGGTTTATAAAAAATCTAGGGTAACCACTAGGATTCAACCTAAGAAAATTTTATATTTGCAGTAACACTTCAGATTCGGGGCGCACGGTAGATGGTGCTGTTAGTCGGCTACAATTTTGGGCTACAATATATCACTTATGACGTCAGACGGTAGCGTCAGATGTGAACAATCACGGCGTAATATTTTTTTGGGTATATGAGTATATACTGGGGGGCTGCGCCACCCAGACCCCCCCCCCCCCAATTGATTGAAACTCAGGATCATCGCAGGGTGGTCCCCCTGCAGTGATATCTCCCCCACGAGCAGTCCCCTTGAATTTACTGGGGAGATTTTCTCCCCAACAGCTTTTTACTGGCAGAAAAACCTAACCTAATAACAAACAATTCTTACTTTTATAAGTTTCTTGATTAGTTTAGTCGCCTCTAAATAATCTAAAAGTTTTTCGCGATCATACAAAGCAAAGCCGAATTCGAATAACGAAGAAGCACATGGAGAGCACGAAAACACAATAACGAAAGAAAAACATTTGCAAAACGGGTCCTATTTATAAGCTACAATGTTGCCAGTAAGAAGCTGTTATCGTTCGCAGCAAACAAAAAATACGAAAACAAAACCAAAAAACAATAAAAGACATCAAGGAACCTTACCTAACTTAGAAAAAAACTATAAACGAGCAGAGCGCAGATATTTAGTAAATAATAGACTAAAAGTTACAAATCCCCAAAACAAAAAAAAAATATAATGCAGTGATTGGTCACACTGACGCTACCGTCTGACGTCACAAGAGATATGCTGTAGCCCAAAATTGTAGCCGACTAACAGCGCCCTCTACCGTGCGCCCCGAATCTGAAGTATTACCATATTTTCGAGTGCAATTGGTTCTGCATTATTGTAAATGCATTTATTTCTTATTTTTTTATGCTTCTTGTGTTTAAATGACTGGTCAATGCACTTTCCTTTATTTTTTTATATCCAGATAAACTCGTTAAAAACTTCTTTTTTTTAAATTTGATAACTATAGTCTGAATTACCTTACTTAGTTTATACATGTATGTTCATTTAACATGTTTATAATTTATTTATATTTTCAGATCTATAAGATCGATATTTTCAGCATGTATATATTTCTATTTTTTCAGATGTGTTACAGTGTGTCTATTCGTACACACACTGTGAGTCGCGTCACGAAGATTTTGGGTATGAAAGGCTTGGGCATCAAATGCAAGTGACCTAGGGATGCCTGCGTGAAATCAACTTGTGCCATGGTTGAGGCTAATTCTTTAATAAATTTTTAATCGGTCTTAGATGACGATGACGATACTAAGGGTCTCCGACACATGAGTGTGACTCTCGTGACTGCCGTGAAAGGTGAAAATCCCGAGTCATTAGACAAGGAGCGAATGCCCGAAAGGATAATTAGAAGTACCAGCCAGCCTTGTCGACGGACCATTGTGCAGAATTCAAAGTCCTGTGTGCCCTTTCCACCATCCCGTCCGTGGACGGGCGGTACGCCGTGGTGCGGAGACGATGAAAACCAACGAGGGTAGACAGTTTCTTAAATAGCTTGGATTCGAATTGGGCGCCTCTGTTGGTTATTGCGTAAAGCGGGACTCCAAATCTGGAAATCCACCCATTTAGGAGAGCCAACGCGACTGTTACGGCACTTAAGTCCGGAATCGGCAACGCTTCGATCCATCTCGTAGCTCGGTTAATGCATAATAGTAAATACCGATTGTGCGATGGGTAGGATTGGCCAGGTAGTGTGCATTGTGGAAATTGTCGAACTATATCAATATCCACTGTTTCGAAGCTTGAAAATGGAATATCAATGGGCAGACTCGGGGATTTCGTGGGGCGATTGATCTTGGAAAATTGACATGGGAGGCACTCCCTTATCCAGGAGCGAATATCCTTGGCCATATTAGGCTAGAAATATCGAGATTTGATAAGACGAAGTGATGCCTTGACTCCAGGATGTGACAGATTATGTAATTTATTGAAGAGTCCTTCTGCACGCAATAGGGACAAACGGCCGTGGGTACCTTGATGTTACTTCACAACATAGTTGAGCTTCCCCGGAAAAAGGAAAAAATTTTAATCGCGAGCGAAATTTCTTTTTTTTATTCGTCATCATCCTGCGCTGCCGCCAAAGCTCGGAGGTCAAATGAGTCAATTTGGAGCGAATTGGCGTTCCTCGAAAGGCAGTCAGCGACTACATTGTCCTGATCACGCACCTAGGTGATATCGGTGATATATTCTAAAATGGCTGTCCAATGTCATTTTTTCCTATCCGTTTTTGCACTTAATGGCGACGATAAAAACTGATACTAATAGTTTGTGGTCCGTGCGCAAGGTAACATGGTGATCTTCAATCATGTGCCGGAAAATGCAAAACAACAAGATACCCCGCTAGGAGCTCTCTGTCGTAGGTGAAGTATGTTTGCTGTGTTCAGCTTAGCTTGCTAAAAAAGAATGCCACCGGTCGTGGCAATCCGTTAATCATTTGGTGCAGGGCAGCACCTACCGCGTATTGAGAGCAATCCGTCACCAGCTGGTATGGCGAATCATTGGGCAGCGGGTGACAGAGTTTGACGGAGTTGATTAAGGCCGATATAATATTCTCAAATGCTGCTCGTAGCACATCGTTCCATTCTAGGTCACGAGCCTTAGGTTACAGGCGTGCAAGCTCGGTCAAAGGGGGCTGCAATTGCGGCAAAATTAGAAATCATCCTTCGGTAATATCTCAACATTCTCAAATATCGTCGTAGCTCCTTGTAGTCGTTTGGTAATGGCATATCTCCAATTTCCTTCATTTTCTTGGCCGGTGGGCAAATTCCTTCCACCGAAATTTGATGCCCTAAAAAATCAACTTCCTCCTTTCCCAGCTCGCATTTTCGACCAGGATTTTTAAGACTTGATTCAAATGCCTCAAGTGGTCGTCGACACCTGGTCGGCTCTTTTTAATCCACGCTAAAGAGGCGCAAAATCGCGAAGGCCGTGATGGGCTGGAAGCACGACTTCGCAGAAGCCTGAGATGTGCTTAAGAGCACGAAGGGTCCCGCCGGGAATCGGGCAAAGTCCACCTCGTCCAGGGAAGCGTCTGTCCACTGGAACACCCCCTTCCCTTCAGGAGCGGGGAAAAACCCATCCGTCTCACCCCTATAAAAAGTCCGACGCCGGACTTGGACAGCAGTAAGTAACCGCCTGTGTCTGGAGTATCCGCGAGTATCTGCCATCTTCCCGTTCCCGTTGTTAGTTCTGCGCGAACCCTTGCAGAACCCGTCAAGCTCCGTGTATTCTCTTAGATCTCGCGAGAGGCAACTCCGTACTCGTTGGTTTCCGTTACCCGAACGTGACGCGTCAAATTCTCGATTCGGTATTCTAAACCCGAAGGCAAGATCTGAGTTCATCTAGCGTAATAGTCATTTGTCAAGAGGATATTATTGTGGACTCTACGCCGTCTCTAACAAGGCAGGATTACTCCCTCGGACCAAATATTCGAGGTAACCGCACGCGCTAATCTCCTGTGCAAGCTCCCCCCCCCCGTTTAAAGCCTCCCTCATCTAAGCTTCGAGTGTACTCAAGGTCATTCGAGCGTCCCATCTGTCCTTGTCCGTTTGTGTATACAACGATCGACCCTGCCCAGGGAAACTCTTTGAAGCCGAGACTCGTGTACGCCTCCTATGTTTATATACCTTAATTAAAACTCTTTTAATTTTGTAAATATATTATCTGCATAGTAGTAAAGTATATTTTAGTACTCCGTTTCTATTACCCCAGAACCTTTCCAAGATAGCTAGCCTAAAACTGCACTCTGAAACTTAATTGCACTCTGCTTTGTATTTATAATTTTACACACGTTCATAACGGACTAATCCGTTCATAGGCCTCTCTCCCTGGGGCTGAGGAATTTTGAAAAGGGTTGGGTTCTAATATCAACCTACGACATATAGTAATATCTATATTATATTAACTTGGTGTCAGGTTTATTTGGGTTAATCTTGGTTAAATTGTCAAATTATTGGCTAATCTTGGTTCCGGTTCTGGAAATCAAAAGGTGAGGAATTACTACTTAAACAATTGTATTTTTCCCGTTCCCATTTTGTGTGTGTGTGTGAATTTATTTTGCGTGACCATGCATCACCATTATTTTATTCCTCGACAGAATTGAAATTTTGTCCTTCAAGGCCTCATTTCGTCTGCTGTTAGTTGGAGGTACATTTAGAAATTGCATTGTTCTATGTATAGATGTCACTAGGCGTGCTGTAACTCTCGTCTCAATCACAGTGAGGGACTTAGGTAAAATCTCGTCCCCAAAAGTTTTGCCGAGTGATCATACGGATAGAATCCGCACCATGCGAAATAATTACATTATTTTCCGCGAGTGTTTTCCCTTTTGTTGTTCGTAATTTTGTTGGGTCAAGAAAACCAGGGCGCTCTTCCGTCCGTGCGTTACTATAAATCCCGCCACATTCATTGCGTTAGTTTATTTCCTGTTGTCGCTTCCCTCGCCGGTAACATGACTTCTTTTGGAATTTTCAATGCTCACGGAGAGTCCCTCGGACTCAACGGAAAAGACCTAATCGCCTACATCCAGAAAAGAGCAGAAGAAAGAGAAAGAGAACGCGAAGAAAGAGAGAGGAATCGCTCTCACGAATTAGTGATGTGCAGGGCTAGTAACGGGATGCTCTCCATAAATTCCGCAACTTCAGACTAGACGCACCGCAGGCAGCGACCATAAAACTCCGGGAATTCAAAGA
The DNA here is from genome assembly GCA_963969495.1 of Ceratothoa steindachneri. NCBI lineage: Eukaryota > Metazoa > Arthropoda > Malacostraca > Isopoda > Cymothoidae > Ceratothoa > Ceratothoa steindachneri. The sequence continues at coordinate 49,741,348 of OZ018338.1, read as the reverse complement.
AGGAGAAGACTTCGGGTCTTATCTCACCCACTTCGAGAAGATCTTCAAGGTGAGTCATTGGGATATCGAGATGGACGGGATATTTTCATCTCCCTTCCTTCAGAGACAACGATTGAATACTCTTCGAAAAAAGCCGAGTTGCTCGCCGTCTATAATATGACCCAGGACTTCTAACGAGCTAATTTAAGCATTGTCGCATCCAACCAAACCAGACCTTCCGTCAGTTTGGCTACTCCCTGCAGGGTCACTTTAATCTTTAGATTAATACATCCAAAGTGCCTCATGAATACGACACTCTGATCGATTTCGTCCACAAGGACTAATTTCTTGCGTCGCTCCGATCAGAAATCAGGTCCTTTGTGAAGGACCAGAAATGCCATACCTTCAAGGAATGCATCGAGGAGGGAGACGTCTACGCAGCTAGCCACAACTGCTATCCGAAAGAAGGGAAGAAGTCAAAACCCCCATCTCCCAAGTCCAAAGCAAACAAAAACAATTTTTTTTCCTAACAATTGAAACAAGTTCGTTAAGGTGACTGGGCCCGCCAAACCCAAACTCCTCTTCTCGTCGGACCATCGAGATGTCAAGCCCTTTGCTCTCAAAGCCCCTGCTTCCTCGTTCCCCGGGAGGACCATCGTTTGTTTTTCCTGTGGAGTTGAGGGTCATGTAAGAACCAATTGCCATCAGAACTCGCAGTTTAGAAGAAATTTTTTCTCACCAAGTGCACCAAATCAGTGCGACTTCTGCGCACCCACCGTCGCGAAATGAAGCTTCTTCTTCTTCAAACCCACTGAGTACCGCTGGCCACCAGGTTAACTTTCTATTTGATAAAAGTACTCCTGGTACCTTCCAATTCAAAACTGGAGCAGTGAATCGTTGTCGGATCTCTACCCTCGTCCGTGATACAGGGTGTACGTGTATTGTTGTTTCAGATGAACTATTCCCACCTGTGGCTTCGGATCACTATAGGTTTGCCGTAGTGTATGATTACTTGGGGCATGCACATAAATTGCCCATTGTTAATTGTTATATTGAGTGCGCATATTTTTCTGGTTGGGCTGAAGTCGTGGCAGCCCCCATCAAGTTTAGTGCGGTCTTAATTGGTTAGTCCCCCCGGGTATCTCCCTCCCCCGTGTCTCAACCCGTTACTACCCGTTCGTGCGCGAAGAAGGAACTTCAAGCCCCTACATTTTTGGAACCTCCGTATGCCACCGAATTCCAGAGTGCGATGAGCAGTGACTTTGCTAAATGTCAGAGGGAATGCAAGTCTCTCTGCCCCTATTAGACTTGATATTAACTTCAGATGACGAACTAATCTCAAACGTAAGCGTAGGCGATCAAATTAGCAACATCGACCACAACCTAATAGAATTTGAAGTGAATATACCTCACAAAGAAAGTGAGAGACTTGTTACAAATTTAGACTTCCGAAAAGCAAACTTCACAGAATTAAGAAAAAGTCTAAAAAATCACAAAATAACTGATAAAGACATAAATGAAGCCTGGAATGGTGTTAAAAACTATCTCTTGATGAAGCAATCCCAATTTATTCCTGTCGTTGTCAGAGTTAGCGGAAAAAACAAAAATTCTAAATGGTTAACAAAAGAAGTCAAAAGGAATATTAAAAAAAGAAATGAGGCTTATAAGATTGCTAAATCAAACAACTTGAAATCAAATAGAATCAAATATATAGAACTTAGAAGAAAAGTAAAAGCCGAAATTAATAGAGCAAAACGTAATGAGGAGATGAGGGTGGCTTTTAACTGTAAAAATAATCCCAAAGAATTCTTTGCCTTAGTTAATAGTAGAAAACCAATAAAAAATAGTATTCGACCAATCAATGATCTACATAATAATCTACAATTCACAGATAAAGATATAGCGAAGGCACTAAATGAATATTTCGCAACAGTTTACACCAACGATGTCTCAAATCTAAATATTATGCCGAATATCAAGTACACAGGCAATAAACCACTAAAAATCTTTAAGTGCACGACCAATGATGTACTAAAACGAATAGACAAAATGAATAAATTCAAATCCCCAGGACCCGATAAGATAATGCCAAAAGTGATTAAAGAAGTAAAAGAAGCAGTTGTGGAACAAATAACTTCTATTTTTAACTTATCACTTGAAAGCAGTATAGTCCCCCAAGATTGGAAAGTAGCTAACGTGACGCCGATATTTAAAAAAGGACGAAAGGATCTGGCTTGCAATTATCGTCCTATAAGTCTGACATCAATAATTGGTAAGATGCTTGAAAGTATAATAGCAGAAAAATAGTAAGCCATCTAGAAACAAACAAGTTATTAACAAATACACAACATGGATTTAGGAAAAATAGATCGTGTCTTACAAATTTATTAGAGTTTTTCCATTATGTCAACACAGTTCACGACAGGGAGAGGTCTGTTGACATTCTGTATTTGGATTTTCAGAAGGCCTTCGACAAGGTGCAGCACAAGAGACTAATGGTCAAAATTAGAGCTCTAGGAATAGAACTTAACCTAGCAAAGTGGATTGAGAATTGGCTTAGTGATCGTAGGCAGAGAGTTGTGATAAACGGAGAAGAGTCGGAATGGATAACTGTCAGTAGTGGTGTTTCTCAAGGCTCTGTCCTCGGACCATTGCTCTTTATTATATATGTGAACGACATAGACGTGGGATTGATTTAAAAAATCTCGAAATTCGCTGACAAATGCAAATTAGCTAAAAATATAATTACTGAGCAAGATATAACAGACTTTCAAAAAGACATTGACCTTATAGCCGATTGGTCTGAAAAATGGAAACTTCCACTGAACATAGAAAAATGCAAAGTAATGCATGTTGGTGTCAAAAATCTAAAAGCTGAATATAAACTCGTTAACAAAACATTAGTCGAAACAGAAAACCAAAAGGACCTAGGGATTTGTGTATCAAATAACCTCAAGTTCACTCAGCACTCTGTTGAAATAGAGAAGAAAGCACTAAAGATACTGGGTTATATCAAGCGACAGATCAGTTATAAAAACAAACGGTGCTAATAAACCTGTATAATGCCCTAGTAAGACCACAACTGGAATATTGTGCACAAGTATGGTCGCCCTCCTACAGAAAAGATATTGAAAGATTAGAAAAAGTACAAGCTAAAGCTACAAAAATGATACCTTCATTAAGAAAATACAATTATGAAACTCGATTGGAAAAATTAAACCTCTTCAAATTAGAAACAAAACGCATACGAGGTCAATTAATTGAAGTCTATAAAATCTTGAATTGAATAGAAAATGTGGACTATTCCATCTGGTTTGAGTAAAATAATAACATTACTCGTAATAACAGCAAAAAACTCGTTCCGAAAAAATACAAACTCGATGTATGTGGAAACTACTTCTGATATAAAATTGTTAATGTATGGAATCAGTTGTAAGAAGAGGTAGTGTCAAGTCCTACCGTTAACACATTTAAGAATAGATTGGACATATATTTGAGGAATATTAGGTGTTAACAATATTAAGTCCTAACTATAAAAGTTATCGTAAAATTAGTAAAGTGTAGGTATTCATCTTTTCTATAAAAATTTCTGACTGTGAACTTTTATTTTACACATCAGGTATCTTTTCCAATTTCAAAACCCGAGAAATTCGGGTGGGAGAGAGCCTTCAACTTTACTATACTGTCTCTAAAACTACTATATAGGGTCTTAAAAAAAAGTACCTCCTCGGTATGGACAATATAGTCTTTTGAGGTACTACCAATCATTGTAAACTCATTGTAAACACACACACACTCTCTCTCTCTCTCAAAGAAAGTAGAGGAAGAGGTGACGCCCCCTTGTCGCGGGAAGAGAGCTTGTGTTGAGAGAGGGAAGAGAGCTTGTGTGTCTGTTCCAGGTACAATGAGTTTACAATGACTTGGTAGTACCTCCAAAGTCTATTTTGGTCCATACCGAGGTCGGTACTTCTTTTTTAAGACCCTATATAGTAGTTTTAGAGACAGTATAGTAAAGATGAAGGCTCTCTCCCACTTATATAAAAAAAGCCTACTTCTATCACGTCACTCTTTCCCTTTTTTCCCTCTATCTACATATAAGGACCTGGCAGCTACCTCACGCGTCAGAAGAGAGGCTTTGGAACCTCTATAAACAACGCCAATCAACGCTTACTGGTTGCGAGAGACTAGGACTAGAGGTGTCCTAGGCGTTGGGGCACGATTAATGGGATGAGGGTAGTGCCCCGTTAACCCCTTCCCTGCCGCGTAATTATTGACCATTCCCAGTGACCGTTGACGGGTTCCTCTGGTAGCATCGGTCCGAGGTGACGGCCCTTTGTTCCCAGGCTGGTTGCCAGGCCAGTAAAAAGCCTTGGGTCGAGTCTCTTGGTGGGGCAGGAAATCCATTGAACGCTGCTCCGAGATCCTGGCCGTTGTGAAGGGAACAACTAGGAGTTTAGTAAGGGGCGTGCTTCGTTGTTGTTCACCTGGTGACAAATCGATGGCCCCTTCGGCGACCGTCTGTGCTGCTTGGTTGGGAGCCACGGCACGCCGAGGCTTGACGACTCGGTCCGACGAACAGCAGCACATGGAGCGTGCCTTCTGGAAGATTCCGAAACGACTCCGATCAATAGGCGGGAGCGACTCACGTGGGGAGAAGTCACCAACCCCCCCTTTTAATCATTGATTGGTCGCAAAGTATTGAAAAAGAGAAAGTGTTCAAAATGACCGGCAAGAAAGGACCAGGAGCTCTAAAATACACGTGCGCAATATGCCACATAGATAAGTGGTGCGTGGACTTTCCGGAGTGGTGTTTCTCAAAATACCACCCAGCCAGTTCCTGCAGCGACTGTATTCTAAACGGCAAAGATCCAGGAATTTGGAGGAGAAAATAAACAGCCTCGAATTAGAACACGCCAGACTGATTCGCAGGCTAGAGGTCAGAATAGCAGAGCTAACGTCAAGCCCTCTAGGAAACACTGCATCTGCAGTATTACCCCAGAGCTAGGTCCGCATGCTACGGATAAACCCTCAAAGAAAAAGAAAAGGAAGGGAAAGAAACAGGAAGAAGAGAAAGTTGAAAAAGAAGATAAAGTAGAAGCTGAAAAAGAGAAAGTTGAAGCAGAGGAAGAAAAAATAAAAACAGAAGACTATATAACAAAGGAAGATAGGGGGGAAAATATGAATAAGAAAAAGAAGAAAAATAAGATGGAGAAGAAAGAGGGAACCGAGAGTTCGCTTCCGCAAGGAAAGCCTCAAACCTCTGCACGGAAATGTCCGAGGGTTACCCTTGTGGGCGATTCCCAAGCACAAGGTTTGTAGCCCCTGCTAGCGGCCCGCCTTCGTACTAGTGTGAAGGTATGCTGCCAGCTAGGACGGGAAAACCACCACATCAGGGTAGAGGCTGAGAAATCTCAGATCTCCGAGAATTCAGTCGTTGCCCTGATGGTGAGTGGAAATGAACTCTACCTCCGAGGAGGCAAAGTAGGCCCCAGCGAGAAAATTCTCAACACCGTCATGGGAGCCGTGGACGACTGCGGATTGAGAACTAGCAAACGGATCGTTGTAGGGATGCTCCCAAGAAGAGGTCATAGCCGGACAGCTTACTCAGGGAACGTGACCATGAACCAGTGCCTGTGCGACCTCTGTACGGGGAAGGGGTCTTCTTTCTGGACCCTTACCGCACCTTTTACGGTCCAAATGACCTTTATCAAAGGGACGGAGTGCACATTTCATTAAAGGGAAAAGCTGTACTCCGTAACTTAATCCAGGATGTCGTAGAGCAGACGCAGAGGAGCGTCCGACCCAGAGTGAAGGCGGACATAAGACAGTATGCCCGTGTCAATCCTGGAACGACGTTCTTAGATGTGGCAAAGAGGGGTACTGCCACACAAAAGAAGCCGGGAAACGGAAGAGCTTAGGGAGTCCTACACTGGGGGACTCCCTCAAAGTTCTTCTGTTCAACGCGAGGTCAATCAGGAATAAGTTTCTTGAGCTCCGTGTCCTCGTAGCAACAGAGGAACCTGAGATGGTGGCCATAACAGGGACGTGGATTAAAACCTCAAGCCGAGCTTTTGAAGGTGAATTCACGATTCTCGGTTACCAGCTCTTCCAGAAAGATAGGCCAGACAGAGAGGGTGGCGGTGTGATGTTGTATGTCAAGGATACTCTCAACTCGACGGATTGCAACATCGTATCCGACCATGAACTACTAGGTGTTTACCTAGAGATAGGTCGTGCCAAATACAGGACCCTGGTGCTTCATAGAGCTCCTGCCCAACTCGTTGAAAAGGGCAGAGATCTGTACCAGCTACTAGGAGAACTTGTCGAAGACAGAGTGTGTACCGCCATGGGAGATTTCAACACACAAGTTGACTGGGGAACCAGAGAACCTTGTGGCGAGAACGAACTACTCCTGGAGTTCACGAACAATGAGTTCCTGACTCAATGGGCGAGAGAGCCAACGAGAGGAGAGGAGGGGTACTGCCACACAAAAGAAGCCGAAAAACGGAAGAGCGTAGGGAGTCCTACACTGGGGGACTCCCTCAAAGTTCTTCTGTTCAACGCGAGGTCAATCAGGAATAAGTTTCTTGAGCTCCGTGGCCTCGTAGCAACAGAGGAACCTGAGATGGTGGCTATAACGGAGACGTGGATTAAATCCTAAAGCGAAGCGTTTGAAGGTGAATTCACGATTCTCGGTTACCAGCTCTTCCAGAAAGATAGGCCAGACAGAGAGGTTGGCGGTGTGTTGTATGTCAAGGATACTCTCAACTCGACGGATTACAACATCGTATCCGACCATGAACTACTAGGTGTTGACCTAGAGATAGGTCCTGCCAAATACAGGACCCTGGTGCTTCATAGAGCTCCTGCCCAACTCGTTGAAAAGGACAGAGATCTGTACCAGCTACTAGGAGAACTTGTCGAAGACAGAGTGTGTACCGCCATGGGAGATTTCAACACACAAGTTGACTGGGGAACCAGAGAACCTTGTGGCGAGAACGAACTACTCCTGGAGTTCACGAACAATGAGTTCCTGACTCAATGGGCGAGAGAGCCAACGAGAGGAGACATTATCCTCGACTTGGTTTTCACCTCTGAGGATGACATCGTTGAGGACCTCTCTGTTGGCGAAGAGCTCGGTGGCAGTGACCACCGACTAATTAGATTTGTCGTCAAAAGTCCCCAAGTAAAAGCCTGCAACTAGTAAATCGAGGAAACCTGATTTGAGAAGAGCAGACTTTGCAGGTCTACGCGCGGGACTGACTGACGCGAGGCTAGAAGAGTGTGAGGCTGTTGAAGACTCTTAGAACAGTTCCAAAACCACATTCATGAGTCTTCAATAGCGTTTCATCCCTCTGAAATGCCCCCGTCAGTCCTCTGTTCAACCAAAGTGGTTTAATCGAGAAATCGGGCAACTGCTTAGGAAGAAGAGAAATGTGTTCCGGCAATCGAAGATCTCGGGTGACTTTGACGAATACCGGAGGCTAGCCAGGAGAGTGAAGTCCAGCATAAGGGCGGCTAAGCGGTCTGAGGAACTCCGAGTGGCGAGACTCTGTAAAGAGAATCCCAAGGAGTTCTTTGGATATGTAAACAGCCGTAAACCAATCCGTCGAACGATTCGCCCTTTGAGGAATGAGAAGGGGACATTAAAGCATTCAGATGCAGAAAATGCTAACCCCCTCAACGACTACTTCTCTTAGGTGTATACTGAAGAGTGTGGTCCCATTCCCCAGCCGACCGATTACTACTCTGGGGAAAAGCTGGAGGTACTGGACTTCACCGAAGGAGAAATACAGAAAAAGATGTTGAAAGAGGTGTGCGATGAAGTATCATGACATCTGTTTGCTATCTTTAACATGTCAATCCTGACTGGATGCGTTCCTAGAGACTGGCGTGAGGCGGAGGTGACCCGATCTTCAAGAAAGGAGACCCCAGCCATCCGTCAAACTACCGACCCATCAGTCTGACTTCGATAGTCGGTAAACTCATCGAAAGCATGATAGTGGACAAGATATCGTCGCATTTAGAGTCAAAACTGCTACTGAAGAGTTCTTAGCACGGCTTACGAAGGCAACGGTCATGCCTGACGAACCTTGTGGAATTCTTCCACTTCGTGTTCAGTGAGCATGATCGGGATAAAGTGGTGGATGTTGTGTACCTTGACTTCCAAAAGGCCTTTGATAAGGTACCACACTGCCGCCTTCTTCGGAAAGTGCGTGCAAAGGGCATAGAGGACAAGGTAGCAGGTTGGATAGAGAGCTGGCTAAGTGACAGACGGCAACGAGTAGTGGTGAATGGACGGGCCTCTGAATGGGCGCCCGTATCAGGCGGTGTCACTCAAGGTTCCGTCCTGGGACCACTACTGTTTATTATTTATGTCAACGATATGGACGGTGACATGGTTGCCAAGATGTCCAAATTTGTCGACGACACCAAGCTTGGTATCAATGTGGCAAAGGGTGGGAACACTGCCCGCCTCCAAGAGGACCTTTAAAGGGTTGGGGAGTGGTCGGACACGTGGCAAATGCCTTTCAACGTGGGGAAATGCAAAGTTATGCATATCGGCCACAGAAACCCCAAATCTCAGTATATCCTTAAAAGCACTGCTCTTGAATCGAGTGACACTGAGAAGGACTTGGGTGTTACTATCACTAGCGATCTCAAGTTCTCGAAACAGTGCATTGAGGCAGAGAACAAAGCCCAAAGGATGTTAGGTTACATACAGTGCCAGTTTGAATACGGTAACAAGGAGATAGTACTTTGTCTTTACAACTCCCTCGTTCGGCCGCACCTGGAGTATGCCCTACAATTTTGGAGTCCTTCGTTTCGAAAGGATATCGCAAGGTTGGAACGCATACAAGCCAGAGCAACCAAGCTGATCCCCTGTATCCGAAATAAAAGTTATGAGGATAGACTAAGGGAATTAAATCTGTTCTCGCTGGAAACCCGTAAACTGCGTGGTCAGCTCATCGAAGTTTTCAAAATACTTCGAGGGTTCGACAATGTTGACTACCGGGATATTTTCACACTGAGTGAGAACAGAACGCGCAATCACGGCTTAAAACTTGAACTGAAGCGTTACAACCGCAATCTGTGTGGAAATCTTTTCACTTACAGTATCTGCGGTAAGTGGAACGCACTTCCAGTAGAAGTTGTCAACAGTGAATCTGTTGACCAGTTCAAGTCAAGACTAGACAAAGTCTTGAAAAGTAGCCGTTTAGGGACGCAAAACAATTGAACATCCATGTGCCCGCTCGATTGCTAGTCCAAAGGTACCCTCTTTGAATGGACCGTAAGGTCTCCTAGGGTACTTAATTTCCTTCTAACTCTTTGTAACTCTCTCTCTCTCTCTCGATCAATAGGCGAGAGCGACTTACGCGGGGAGAACTCACCAAACCCCCCTTTTTTATATATTGATTTTTCACAAGTTTAAGAAATATAGAGTGTTCAAAATGGCACGCAAGAAAGTCCAGCAGCGCTAAAATTCACGTGTGCCACATGTAATAAGGACAAGTGCTGCGTTGACTTCCCGGAGGGCTGCTATGCGAAATGCCACCCAGGCAGTGTATGCACCACTTGCATCTTAAAGAAGGAATTGGAAGAAGCAGTGGCCTACTACAGGCAAAGAACTAAAGGCCTCAAAAAGAAAATCGAAAGGCTCAAGGAGGAGCACTCCCACCAGATCTGCAGGCTTGAAGAGAAGTTAAACGAGCTCTCGAGTCCTGTGGCAAACACCACCTCTGCACAGAGGCCCGGCCCGAATGTGGCAGAAACGCCAAAAGGAAAAAAGAAAAAGAAAAAAAAGACTAAAAAGGGAAAGAAGAAAGGGGAAGAGAGAGAAATAGAAGAAGAAAAGGTAAACGTTATTGAAAAGGATGATGAGGGGAGAAAGATGATAGAGAAGAAGAAGAACAAGAAGAAGAAAATAGACTGAAAACACCATGACGGAGAAGAGAGAGGAATCGGAGAGCTTGCCTCAAAAAGTAAGACTCCGAGCTCAGCAGGCAAATGTGCCAGGGTCAGCCTTGTGGGTGATTCCCAGGCACGGGGCCTGCAGCCCCTGCTAGCGGCCCGTTTTCGCACAAGCGTTAAGGTGAGCTGCCTCCCAGGCTGTGGGAATAAGCAGGTAAGAGCTGAGGCCGAGAAGTCTCAGATTTCGGAGACTTCAGTCGTTGCCCTTATGGTAAGTGGCAACGACCTCTACCTCAGAGGAGGTAGGGTAGGCCCTACAGGCGAGATTATGAAGACGGTTATGGGCGCTGTCGACGACTGAGGATTGAAAACCCGCAGACGCCTCGTGGTGGGGATGCTCCCGAGGTGGGGTCCAAGCCGGACTGCCCACGTGAGGAACATGTCACTAAACCGGTGCCTTGCAGACCTCTGTACGGCGGAGGGGGTCTTTTTTGTCGACCCCTACGCCGTATTCTATGGTAGAAAAGACCTCTACCAAAGGGATGGGGTGCACCTCTCCTTTAAGGGCAAGGCTTTCCTAGCCAACCTTATCCAGGATGTCGTGGAGCGCACCCAAAGGAGTGTCTGGCCCATTGGGAAGGCGGACGTACGCCAGTACGCCCGAGTCACTCCCCAAACAACCTTCTCGGAGGTTGTCAAAAATGGTGCCACCGCGACAACCAAGAAGCCGGGAAACGGAAGAGTATAGGGGGTCCTACATTAGGGGACTCCCTGAAAGTTCTTCTGTTCAATGCGAGGTCAATCAGGAACAAGTTTCCTGAGCTCCGTGGCCTCGTAGCAACGGAACAACCCGAAATGGTAGCCATAACAGAATCGTGGATAAAAACCTCAAACCGAGACTTTGAAGGCGAATTCACGGTTCCTGGCTACCAACTCTTCCACAAAGATAGGCCAGACAGAGCAGGTGGCGGTGTAATGTTGTATGTTAAGGATACAATCAAATCTACGAACTCCAACATTATATCCGATAACGAGCTCCTAGGCGTTGACCTAGAGATAGGTCCTGTCAGATACAGGACCCTGGCGCTTTACAGACCCCCTTCCCAACCCGTTGAGAAGGACAGGGAACTGTACCAGCTGCTGGGTGAGCTTGTTCAAGGCAGAGTGTGCATCGTTATGGGCGACTTCAACAGACAAGTTGACTGGGAAACCAGAGCAGCCTGTGGCGAGAGCGCGCTACTCCTGGAGTTCGCCAACAACGAGTTCCTCATTCAATGGGTCAGAGAACCGACGAGAGGAGACAATATCCTCGACTTGGTCTTCACCTCTGAGGATGATATCACTGAGGATGTCTCTGTAGGCGAAGAGCTCGGTGGCAGTGATCACCAGCTAGTTAGATTTAGCGTCAAGATCCCGAAGGTAAGGTCTGTTGCCAGTAAATCAAGGAAACTTTACTTGAGAAGAGCAGTCTTTGTAAGCCTTCGTACTGTGCTGACTGATGTAAGGCTAGCGGTATGCGAAGATGTTGAGGATTCGTGGAACAATTTCAAAAATAAGTTCATGAGTCTTCAATCAAGTTGCATCCCTCTGAAATGCCTCGGTCGGTCTTCTGTTCAACCAAAGTGGTTTAATCGAGAAATCGGCCAACTGCTTAGGGAGAAGAGAATTGTGTACCAGCAATCGAAGATCTCGGCTGACTTTGACGAATACCGCTACTCGGGAGAAGGATTCAGAGATTAGGGGTCCATTCTGTAAAAGCGCAGGTTTAACTCACTTTTATATGGCTGTATTTTGGCAAATTTCGCACAAACAACAATATCGCAGAATTTCGTCGGTTGCGCCAGGCCAATAAAAATATTTGAAGATCCTTTTGGAGGTCTTCGTGTGGCTGAAGTGTCCAGCAAACAGACTATCATGGGCAGTTTGAAGAATTGGAGGGACCTGGGTTCGAGGTACACATAGTGTATGGGACTTGGTGTCGTTTTTCTCGGTGCACACACGATAGAGGAGGTCGTCCTTGATGAGGAAGGAAATGACCTTATTCCCTCTGATGGTTTTGCGTCATTTGTTCTGGGACTTTATCCACAAGATTATCTCCTCGTGTTGGCTCTGTGACCCATTGGGTTAGCAGGTTGTCATCTATAAAGTTTAATATTCTTTGTCCTTCAGAATCTGACTTCTTCGTTGACCAATTTATTTTGGGGCAGTTAAAGTCACCAAAAATGAGTGAGATTTTGTCTTTTGGAGAACCGTCATCACCCCAACCTCTCGCTCTGAAGTCCGAGCGGTCTCACCTCACGTACAGAAGACATCCGTAAGCCAACCCCCCTCCCCCCTTCAGTAACCCAATTCAGTTAATCTCCCCCCCCCCTTCGTTTATTGATGTGATTTTTGCCCGTTAATTCTCTGAGGTAATTTTACCCTTCAAATCTCTTATTAATTTTTTTGTGTAAATAAAATTCTATTTTTATATATGTCTCTTTATATAACCTTGAACTTTGCCATTGCCCATAATTTGCCTAACCTCGTTGCACTCTCTTGTTACTCAGCCCGTCTGAACGCGTGGTTTTCCGTCCCTTTTGTCGGTTCGCTTTCAAGTTATTGGTCCTCTCTCAAAGATATAATATGGTATTGATATAATGTAATGTCATACCATACCACGACATTCCTCTTCTCTAACTGTATTATTTTCAATCTTATTTTCCCCAAAAAGCAAAGATTGTTCCAATTTTACCACCTTTTGATCGATAAGTATTATTGGATTTTGAAAGAGTGCGCAGTCACATGTTTTTGTTTCTAAAACATGTATTCTGTTCGCCAAATCATGAATAAGCTTCAACATATCGTTCTTTTCTTTCTCATGTTGTTCAGCAATTTTACAAAATAGGCATACACTTAGTGATGTAATTTTCTCGAAGCATTGTTCGGGAAAATCTGCAATCCATTTAATTGTCTTGCACTTAAAGCAAAAGGCCTTCAATCTTTGCGCTCCAGGCATTTTTTTTTTGTCCGAGATCCGTTATTGGAGGTCCAATTTATATAAATTAATCTTACGGACCGAGATTTAAACAGTAGGATTGTTCTATTTTTGCGTATTTGGTTTTGAAATTAATTAAGAATGAATCTGTTAATATTTTACGACTGTAAGAATCTCCCTAACCTTTATGTTGTATCAATCCAAGATGGCGCTGGTGGTTAGGTTAAATTAGATACACTAATCGCCGATTGATCGATTTCTTTGGTGCGGCGTGACGTGGGAAAATACTGGTCGCTGATTGGCTGAGAAACTCCATGTCACTTTGACGTCACTTTTAAGGAACTAATTCTGATTGGTAGTTTATTTTCTTTATGTTGTATCAATCCAAGATGGCACTGGCGGTTAGGTTAAATTAGATACACTAATTGCAGATTTCTTTGGCGTGGCGTAGCGTGACGTGGGAAAATACTGGTCGGTGATTGGCTGAGAAAATTTGACGTCCCTTTTAAGGAACTAATGCTGATTGGTGGTTTATTTTCTGGGGAAGATGACAGGTAAATGAATAATATTAAACAATTCACGATTTTTTTGATAAATAATTATATAAAACACTACCAAGAACGGTTAATAAAATAGAATGATTCAATGTTTCTATTTAAAAGTCGTTTGGAAAATAATTAAATATTAAAACAACACTTTATATATATTGTGAACACAGGAACCGCAGAACACAGAGAGAGAGAGTAACAAGGAGTAACAAGGAAAGTAAGTACCATTCAAAGAGGGTACCTTTGGACTAGCAATCGAACAGGCACATGGCTGCTCAATTGTTTTGCGTCCCTGAACGGACGCTTTTCAAGACTTTGTCTAGTCTTGACTTGAACTGGTCAACAGATTCACTGTTGACAACTTCCACTGGAAGTGCGTTCCAACTACCGCAGATACTGTAGGTGAAAAAATTTCCACACAGATTGCGGTTGTAACGCTTAAGTTCAAGTTTGAAGCCGTGATTGCGCGTTCTGTTCTCACTCAGTGTGAAAATATTCCGGTAGTCAACATTGTCGAACCCTCGAAGTATTTTGAAAACTTCGATGAGCTGACCACGCAGTCTACGGGTTTCCAGCGAGAACAGATTTAATTCCCTTAGTCTATCCTCATAACTTTTATGTCGGATAGAGGGGATCAGTTTGGTTGCCCTGACTTGTAAGCGTTCCAAACTTCCGTTATCCTTTCGAAACGAAGGACTGCAAAATTGTAGGGGATACTCCAGGTGCGGCCGAACAAGGGAGTTGTACAGACAAAGTACTATCTCCTTGTTACGGTATCCAAACTGGCGCTTTATGTAGCCTAACATCCTTTGGGCTTTCTTCTCCACCTCAACACACTGTTTCGAGAACTTGAGGTGGCTAGTGATAGTTACACCCAAGTCCTTTTCAGTGTTACTCGATTCAAGAACAGTGCCCTTAAGGATATACTGAGTTGGGGGTTTCTGTGGCCGATATGCATCACTTTGCATTTGTTCACGTTAAAAGGCATTTGCGACGTGTCCGACCACTCCCCAATCTTCCCAAGATCTTCTTGCAGGCGGGCAGTATTTCCATCCTTTGCAACGTTTATACCAAGCTTGGTATCGTCGGCAAATTTGGAAATCTTGGCAACCATGTCACCGTCCATGTCGTTGATGGAGATGATGAATAGTAGTGGTCCCAGGACAGAACCTTGAGACACCCCGCTAGTAACGGGCACCCACTCAGAAGCCTGTCCATTTACCACCACCCGTTGCCGTCTGCCACTTAGCCAGTTCTCGATCCAGCCGGCTACTTTTCCGTCTATGCCCAGCGCTCGCACTTTCCAGAGAAAGCGGTGGTGTGGTACCTTATCAAAAGCTTTCTGAAAGTCTAAGTACACCACATCCACCGCCTTGTCCCGATCGTGCTCACTGAAAACGAAGTGGAAGAATTCCACAAGGTTCGTCAGGCATGACCGTTGCCTTCGGAAGCCGTGCTGGGAACTCCTCAGTAGCAGGTTTGACTCTAAATACAACGTCATTTTTTCCACCATCATGCTTTCCATGAGTTTACCGAATATCGAATTCAGACTGATTGGTCGGTAGTTCGACGGTTGGCTACGGTCTCCTCCGCTTCACGCCAGTCTCTAGGAACGCATTTGGTCCGGATTGACATGTTCAAGATTGCGCACAGGTGTCGTGACACTTGATCACGCACTGCTTTCAACACTTTAGGTAGAAACCCATCCGGGCCAGGTGACCTATTCGTCATTATGTCAGTGATTTTCCTTTTGATTTCTCCTTCGGTGAAGTCCATATCCTCCAGCTTTTCCCCCGAGTAGGAATCCGTCGGCTGGGGGATGTGACCACACTATTCAGTAAACACTGAAGAGCAGTAGTCGTTGTGGAGGTTAGCATTTTCTGCATCTGAATGCTTTAATGTCCCCTCCTCATTTCTCAAAGGGTCAATCGTTCGACGGATTGGTTTACGGCTGTTCACATATCCAAAAAACTCCTTGGGATTCTCTTTACAGAGTCTCGCCACTCGGAGTTCCTCAGACCGCTTAGCCGCCCTTATGCTTGACTCCACTTTCCTTGCTAGCCTCCGGTATTCGTCAAAGTCACCCGTGATCTTCGATTGCCGGTACACGGTTCTCTTTTTTCTAAGCAGTTGGCTGATTTCTCGATTAAACTACTTTGGTTGAACAGAGGACCGACGGGAGCATTTCAGAGGGATGAAACGCGATTGAAGACTCATGAATGTGGTTTTGAAACTATTCCACGAGTCTTCAGCAGCATCGCACACTTCTAGCCTTGCGTCAGTCAGTCCAGCACAAAGACCTGCAAAGTCTGCTCTTTTCAAATCGAGTTTCCTCGATTTACTAGTTCCAGGTCCTGCCTTCGGGACTTTGACTGCAAATCTCATTAGTCGGTGGTCGCTGCCACCGAGCTCTTCGCCAACAGAGAGGTCCTCAACGATGTCATCCTCAGAGGTGAAAACCAAGTCGAGGATATTGTCTCCTCTCGTTGGCTCTCTCACCCATTGAGTCAGGAAGTCCTTGTTCGCGAACTCCAGGAGTAGTGTGTTCTCGCCACAGGGTTCTCTGGTTTCCCAGTCAACTTGTGCGTTGAATTCACCCATGACGATACACACTTTGTCTTCGGCAAGTTCTCCTAATAGTTGGTACAGATCTCTGTCCTTTTCAACGAGTTGGGCAGGAGGTCTATAAAGCACCAGGGTCCTGTATTTGGCAGGACCTATCTCTAGGGCAACACCTAGTAGTTCAAGGTCGGATACGATGTTGCAATCTGTCGAGTTGAGAGTATCCTTGACATACAACATCACACCGCCACCCTCACTGTCTGGCCTATCTTTCAATGAAAGCTGGTAACCAGGAATCGTGAATTCCCCTTCAAAATCTCGGCTCAAGGTTTTCATCCACGACTCCGTTATGGCCACCATCTCCGGTTCTTCTGTTGCTGCGATGTCACGAAGTTCTAGAAACTTGTTTCTGATAGACCTTGCATTAAACAGAAGAACTTTGAAGGAGTCCTTGACCTTAGGACTCCCTACGCTCTTTCGTTTCCCGCTTTCTTTCTCTGTGGCGGGGTCACTCCCCTCTTTGTGACTTTAGAAAAGGTCGTTCCTGGAGTAACACGGGTGTACTGGCGGACGTCCTCCTTTACTCGGGGTCTGACACTTCTTTGGGTCCGCTCCACAACATCCTGGATCATGTTCGCGAGTGCAGCTTTCCCTTTAAAGGAAAGATGCACTCCGTCCCTTTTGTACAGGTCATTTCTCTCGTAAAAGGTGCGGTAGGGGTCTACAAAAAAGACTCCTTCCGCCGTATAAAGATCTCCCAGGCGTTGGTTTATGGAGACGTTCCTCGCGTGAGCATTTGGGATCGACCTTGTCTTGGGAGTATCCCGACCACGACACGTCTGCGGGTTTTTAGCCGACAGTCGTCAACTCCTCCCATAACCGTGGTCAGGATCTTCCTGCTGGCGCCTACTTTGCCTCCTCGTAGGTAGAGATCGTTGCCACTTGCCATGAGGGCAACTACTGAGTTATCAGAGATCTGAGATTTCTCAGGCTCCAGCCTTATTTCTCCGTTCCCCTTTCCTGGAAGGCAGCTTACCTTCACACTGGTGCGAAGGCGGGCCGCTAGCAAAGGTTGTAGATTCCGCTGGTGAATTTCTGCCCTTAGGACGCAGTCTGTAAAGATACTTCCAGGGTAGTATTTTGAGAAACACCCCTCCGGAAAATCTACGCACCACTTGTCCTTTTGGCATGTCGAGTAGGTATACTTTGACGCACCTGGTCCTTTCTTTACAGTCATGCTGAACACTTTATATCTCTGAATACTTTGTGACCACTCAATAAAATAAAAAGGGGGTGGTGAGTTCGCCCCGCGTGAGTCGCTTCCGCCTATCGATCAGAGAGGTTTAAGATCTTTCAGAAGGCACGCTCCTTGTGCTGCTGTTCGTCCGACCGATTCGTCAAACCTCGGAGTGCCGTGGCTCCCAACCAAGCAGCACTGACGGTCCCCGAAGGGGCCATCGATTTCTCACCAGGTTAACAATGGAGCACACCACGTACTAAACTCCTACTAGTTCCCTTCACGACGGCCAAGACCTCGGAGCAGCGTTCAATGGATATCCCGCCCCACCAAGAGACTCGACCCAAGGCTTTTTACTGGCCTGGCAACCAGCCTGGGAACAAAGGGCCGTCACCTCGGACCGATGCTACCAGAGGAACCCGTCAACGGTCACTGGGAATGGTCAATAATTACGCGGCAGGGAAGGGGTTAACGGGGCACTACCCTCATCCCATTAATCGTGCCCCAACGCCTAGGACACCTCTAGTCCTAGTCTCTCGCAACCAGTGAGCGTTGATTGGCGTTATTTATAGAGGTTCCAAAGCCTCTCTTATGACGCATGAGGTAGCTGCCAGGTCCTTATATGTAGATAGAGGGAAAAAAGGGAAAGAGTGACATGATAGGAGTAGGCTTTTTTTGTTTGTTTTTTCTCTTTGTATAAGTGGGAGAGATAGGATAAAAGTAAGAAAGGAGAAGGAGTGACTCAGGCGTACTGGCGTACGTCCGCCTTCCCAATGGGACGGACACTCCTTTGGGTGCGCTCCACGACATCCTGGATGAGGTTGGCTAGAAAAGCCTTGCCCTTAAAGGAAAGGTGCACTCCATCCCTTTGGTAGAGGTCTTTTCTACCATAGAATACGGCGTAGGAGTCGACAAAAAAGACCCCCTCCGCCGTACAGAGGTCTGCAAGGCGCCGGTTTAGCGACATATTCCTCACGTGGGAAGTCCGGCTTGGACCCCACCTCGGGAGCATCCCCACCACGACGCGTCTGCGGGTTTTCAATCCACAGTCGTCGACAGCGCCCATAACCTTCTTTATAATCTCGCCTGTAGGGCCTACCCTACCTTCTCTGAGGTAGAGGTCGTTGCCACTTACCATAAGGGCAACGACTGAAGTCTCCGAAATCTTAGACTTCTCGGCCTCAGCTCTTACCTGCTTATTCCCACAGCCTGGGAGGCAGCTCACCTTAACGCTTGTGCGAAAACGGGCCGCTAGCAGGGGCTGCAGGCCCCGTGCCTGGGAATCACCCACAAGGCTGACCCTGGCACCTTTTCTTGCTGAGCTCGGAGTCTTTATTTTCTGAGGCAAGCTCTCCGATTCCTCTTTCTTCCCTGTCATGATCTTTTCAGTCTTTTTCTTTCTTCTTCTTCTTCTCTATCATCTTTTTCCCATTGTCATCCTTTTCAATAACTTCTTCTACCTTTTCTTCTTTTATTTCTCTCTCTTCCTCTTTCCCTTTTTCGTCTTTTTTCTCTTTTTCTTTTTTCCTTTTGGCATTTCTGCCACATTGGGCCCGGCCTCTCTGCAGAGGTGGTGTTTGCCACAGGACTCGAGAGCTCGTTTAACTTCTCTTCGAGCCTACGGATCTGGTGGGAGTGCTCCTCCTTTAGCCTCTCGATCTTCTTTTCGAGGTCTATAGTTCTTTCCTTGTAGTAGACCACTGTTTCCTCCACTTCCTTCTTTAAGATGCAAGTGGTGCATACACTGCCTGGGTGGCATTACGCATAGCAGCCCTCCGGGAAGTCAACGCCTCACTTGTCCTTCTTACATGTGGCACACGTGGATTTTAGCGCTGCTGGACCTTTCTTGCCAGCCATTTTGCACATTCTATATTTCTTAAACTTGTGACCAATCAATATATAAAAAGGGGGTTTGGTGAGTTCTCCCCGCGTGAGTCACTCCCGCCTATTGATCGGAGTCGTTTCGGAATCTTCCAGAAGGCACGCTCCATGTGCTGCTGTTCGTCCGACCGAGTCGTCAAGGCTCGGCGTGCCGTGGCTCCTAACCAAGCAGCACAGACGGTCTCCGAAGGGGCCATCGATTTGTTACCAGGTGAACAACAACGAAGCACGCCCCTTACTAAACTCCTAGTAGTTCCCTTTGCGACGGCCAAGATCTCGAAGCAGCGTTCAATGGATATCCCGCCACACCAAGAAACTCGACACAAGGCTTTTTGTTGGCCTGGCAACCAACATGGGAACAAAGGGCCGTCACCACGGACCAATGCTACCAGAGGCACCCGTCAACGGTCACTGTGAATGGTCAATAATTATGCGCCAGGAAAGGGGTTAACGGGGCACTACCTCATCCCATTCATCGTGCCCCAACGCCTGAGACTCCTCAAGTCCTAGTCTCTCGCAACCAGTGAGCGTCGATTGGCGTTGTTTATAGAGGTTCCAAAGCCTCTTTTCTGACGCGTGAGGTAGCTACCAGGTCCTTATATGTAGATAGATGAAAAATGGGTAAGAGTGACATGATAGGTATAGGGGGTTGTTTTTTTTGTTGCTTTTTTCTTTTTGTATAAGTAGAAGAAATAGGATTAATGTAAAAAAAAGAGGAAGGATAGAGTAGGATAAAGAAAGACAAAGAAAGACGCATTTAGTCTGGAACTTAATTTCCGACCAAATCGACAAGGGAAACCCTGCCAGGGATGCCAGAAGATAGATACCCCCGCCGACATAGCTCGAAAAGTCAAGGGTACGCACAAGCTCTCTTCCCGCGACAAGGGAGCGTCACCTCTCTCTCTCTACTTTCTTTATGGGAGAGAGTTACAAGGAAATCAAGTACCTTAAAAGATCTTTCGATCCATTCCGAGAAGGTACTTGTAAAGGTTCCCTATCCAATATATACATAAATATAGTTAGTTTAAGAGAAATGGACAGTAAAGTTGAAGGCTCTCCCCACCCTCCTCTCCCACCCGCTACGCGGGTCTGGAAAATGAAAAGATATCTGGTTTAGTTGAAATAAAGTACTCAACCAGGAATTTTATAGTAAAGTTGTTGAAACCTACCTAGGTATACAAGCATATATATATTTTTTTCTGATATTCTCTCTCGTCATTTAACTATAATATACACAGTCATGTAGATTTCATATTTTGATTTCATTAAATCTTATGCATTTCATCCTGACAATAATGAGATTAGTTTTCTCATAGTTGAAATCTCGTCATTTGACTTGTGTGCACTTACATATTATTTATTTACACCTACAATTATCTTAATATACACCTTCATAGTAATTCCATCATAATAACTGCACTTCCGTACTGAGAATCTTGTCAGCATAATAATTTATATTAACATTCATATATATCAATCACATTTTATATACAAATTAATAACTCAATGTGTGTATGATTTTGTCAAGTTTATTCTTAAAAGTTTTCACAGTTTTACTTGATATAACATCTTTGGGTAGTTTATTCCATATATTTACAATTTTATATGAGAAAAAGTTTTCAGTTAAATTTTTCTTATACTGCAATGGCACCAGCTTCATTCCGTTGTTCCTCGTCTCGCAATTATTTAACTTAAACCATATCTCAGCTTTTACGTTCTCAATTTTATTTAATATCTTGAAGGTTTCTATTAGTTGGCCTCGCATTCTCCGGGTTTTCAGTCTGAAAAGTTTTAGTCTCTCTAATATAGTTTCGTAGTTGTGTTTTCCTAATGATGGTATCAGTTTTGTTGCTCTTTCTTGGACTTTCTCGAGTCTTTCAATATCCTTCCTAAGATGTGGGCAACATAATTGTACACAATACTCCAAATGTGGGTAAACTAATGCATTATATAAATTCAGTACTATGGTTTCATTTTTACATTTAAATCGTCGTTTAATGAATCCTAGGATTTTGGAGGCCTTTTTTTCTGCTTCTAGGCATTGAAGACTAAATTTAAGATCATTCGATATATAAACTCCTAAATCTTTCTCGACTTTTGTTTTTGTTATTTCCGAACTGAACAATGTGTATATAGATTGTGGATTTCTGCTTCCAATATGCATTACCTTGCTCTTTTCTGAGTTTATTGGCAGTTTCCATTTTCTTGACTATTCTTCTATTAGATCAATATCTCTCTGAAGTTCATCTGAGTTTTCTTTATTACTTATTCCCTTTCCAATTTTTGCGTCGTCTGCAAATTTAACAATTTTTGACATGAGACCTATGTCCAAATCATTGATATAGATTATGAATAGAAGGGGGCCCAACACAGAACCTTGAGGCACTCCACTTAACACTCTTGTCCATTCAAAGGCAGACCAATTGATTACCACTCTCTGATATCTATTTCTAAGCCAGTCTTCGATCCAATCTCCTACTTTTCCTGTAATTCCAAGTGCCCGAAGTTTTGCAATCAGTAATGTGTGGGGCATTTTATCAAACGCTTTCTGAAAATCGAGGTATATAATATCAATCGACTTGTCATCATCATGTTGCTCAAATACATATTGGAAGAAGTCTAACAAATTCGTTAAACAAGATTTATTTTTCATGAATCCATGTTGGGATTCTCTTAGCAGCTGTTTTGATTCTAGATGTAATACAGTTTCTTGGCGATGAATGATTCTAAAAGTTTTCCAACCACTGACATCAAACTGATCGGTCGATAGTTCTTCACAAGCTCTCTGCAACCCCTTTTAAAAATGAGTGTAACATTTGCATATTTCCAGTCATTGGCACAATTCCATTTTCTAATGATTGATTAAAAATATTTGCTAGATGTTTGCTAACAACTTCTTTCACTTCTTTCAAAACTCTGGGATAAAACATATCAGGTCCAGGTGATTTATTGGCATTCATTTTATTTATCAAATTTATAACATCTTCGGCCGTACAGCTGATATATTCTAATGAGTCATTGCCTGTATATACAATGTTTAGTTCAGGTATATGAGAGGTCTCTTCGTTAGTAAAAACACTCAGGAAATAATCGTTCAATAGACATGCTCTATCATAGTTAGAGAATTTTAAAACACCATCACTATCTCTCAATGGTCCAATATTATTCTTTATAGGTTTCCTATTATTAACAAGAGCATAAAATTCCTTCGGATTCACTTTGCAATTCTGTGCCACTCTAATCTCTTTTTCTCTTTTGGCTTTTTTAATTTCTCCTTTTATTTTTCGCTTTAGGATATCGTATTTTTCTCTTAACTGTTGAGATGGCTTGATTTTATGCATGTTGTACGTTTTTATCCTATCTCTTATCATAATTTTGATTTCCTTGTTTAACCAAGTGGAGTTTTGATTAATATGCGCATTTTTAGTTTTGATGGGAATATGTTGTCTGCTGTCTCATAAAAAATTCCTTAAAAGATATCCATGCATCGTTTGTAGCATATTCTGCCAGGCTTGCTTTGATGGCTTCATAATTTCCTCTGTTAAAATTGGGTCTGCGTATATTTTTCTTGCTTTCCCAGGTCGATAATAAGATATCAAACTCTATTAGATTGTGATCACTTCCTTCGAATTTTTCACCGACGTAAATGTTTGAGAGTAAGTTGCTTTCAGTTGACAATATAAGGTCTAGTATATTGTTACCTCTTGTTGGTTTACTGATCCACTGAGTTAAGAAATTACCCTCAATAAAATCCATAAGTCTCTTCCCTTCTTTATCTGCTTCTTTAGTTATCCAGTTAATTTTTCTGCAATTGAAGTCTCCCAGGATTACAGCTAGCTTCTTATCTATTTGTTTTGTCAGTATATCATACAACGTTACATCAAGATCAGGTGACTGCTAAGGTTTTCTGTATATTAAATAAATGCATATATTTATTTTATCTAAATTTAACTTCACTCCAATCAGTTCTAGGGTCGCATCCAAGGCAATTTCTGTTGGGTAAAGATATTCATGGACATGTAATAACACGCCTCCACCCACTTGATCTTTTCTATCTTTGAGAGAGAGAGAGAGGAGAGAGAGAGAGAGAGAGAGAGAGAGAGAGAGAGAGAGAGAGAGAGAGAGAGAGAGAGAGAGAGAGAGAGAGAGAGAGAGAGAGAGAGAGAGAGAGAGAGAGAGAGAGAGAGAGAGAGAGAGAGAGAGAGAGTTACAAGGGTTACAAGGATTCACAAGGAAAAAAAGTACCCTAGCAGACAATACGGTCCATTCAAAGAGGGTACCTTTGGACTAGCAATCGAGCGGGCACATGGCCACCTTGTCGACAGTGAGAGAGCTTGCGTGATCTGCCTGAGTTAAGTTAGCTAAGCTGGGGGACTTTTAGTCTGGTAGGGTCACACATGCCAGTAAGGTAGCTGTAGTAGGATCCAGACTAATGGTTGTCAAACTTCTCTACCACTTCTTTGATGCGTCTCCTTGCATCCCCCTACCAACCTCTTCGATTCTGTTAGTACTAAGTTTCACCAACTCTCTTCAACTGTCAAAAAATCAAAACAAAAACCCAATAACAAAAAACAAACCTTCATCTCTATTAGATATAAGTTGTTTTTTTTAATAAGGGCCTCACCAGCTCCCTTATGCCGCGTGAGAAGAGAGGCTTTGGAACCTCTTTAAATAACGCCTTGGAGCACTCATAGGTTACAAGAGACTGAGATTGAAGGGATCTCAGGCGTTTGGGGTACGATTAATTGAAAAATGCTAGGTACCCCTTAGAAGCTTTCTCCTAACGTGTAATTGCCTGACCAGCTCCCTGTGACCGCTACTTGGTAAATAAAGGCTCAACTGATCTTTGGTGAGAGAGCTTTTGTGACTTTCTGGTTGCCAGATCAGCTAAAGATCTCGGATGAAGTCGTGGGCACTTAGCTTTACTATTTGCCTCAAGTCTGGCCGTTTTAAGTTGATTAGTAGGGCTTAGTAGAAAGACATTTACACCTCAAGCACCCCTTTCAAAAAATCAGAGAACCAGTTCACTGGGGCTCTCGTGCTGCTCAGTTGGGAGCTGCGGCACGATTGGGGACGTCCAGCCCAGGGGAGACCTTAGGGTTGGTGTGCTTGATCAAAGGGTTTCTGTTCGCCGAACGACCGAAAACCTCCTGGAAATAGGCGGATGTGATTAGTGCGAGAGAAAATCACAACCAAAAACCCCTTTTTCAATGCGTATGGTCCGAGAGTTTTGTAAGATGGCGAAGAAGAATGGTCCTCCGTTTCGAAAGCTAACATGCAAAATATGCAAAGTCTACAGATGGAGTGAAGAATTCAGGGGCAGGAGTTGCAAGGAACTCACAGATGCCGTCAGTGTCTGAGACTTCTGCGAACTCGAGAAGCGCCTGGGCGAGAACATCGCTCAACTGAGAGAGGAGAACTCCCTCCTTAAAAGGGAAGTTCAACTCTTAAAAACAGAGAGATGCAGATGCTCAAGCGAGAAGGCTTCCGACGTCCAACAGCCGATTTCTTCTGCTAAAGGGCTTCCTCAACGAGCCAAAAAGAAGAAAAGAAAGAAGAAAGAAGAGAAAGTAGAAATAGAAGAAGAGAAAATAGAAAGAGAAGAAGATAAAGTAGAAAGAGAAGAAAAGAAAGTGGAAACAGAGAACGAGATAGTAGAAGCAGAAGAAGAAAAACGGGAAACAAAAGAAGAGATAACAAAGGAAGACAAGAAGAAGAAGAAGAGGAAGAAAAAGAAGAAGAAGAAAATTTAGAGATACAAGAGGAAAGCGGCAAGTCGCCTCCGAAAGGAAAGACTAAGTCGTATGCAGACAAATGTGCAAGAGTCACCCTTATTGGTGATTCTCAAGCACGGGGTCTGAAGCCCCTGCTAGCGGCCCGCCTTCGCACAAGCGTTAAGGTGAGCTGCCTCCCAGGCTGTGGAAATAAGCAGGTAAGAGCTGAGGCCGAGAAGTCTCAGATTTCAGAGACTTCAGTCGTTGCCCTTATGGTAAGTAGCAACGACCTCTACCTCAGAGAAGGTAGGCTAAGCCCTAAGGTGAAATTATAAAGAAGGTTATGGGCGCTGTCGACGACTGTGGTTGAAAACCCGCAGACGCGGCGTGGTGGGGATGCTCCCGAGGTGGGGTCCAAGCCAGACTGCCCACTTGAGGAACATGTCGCTAAACAGGCGCCTTGCAGACCTCTGTACGGCGGAGGGGGTCTTTTTTGTCAATCTGTACGCCGTATTCTATGGTAGAAAGGACCTCTACCAAAGGGACGAGGGGCACCTCTCCTTTAAGGGCATGGCGTTCCTAGCTAACCTCATCCAGGATGTCGTGGAGCACACCCAAAGGAGTGTCTGGCCCATTGGGAAGGCGGACGTACGCCAGTACGCCCGAGTCACTCCCCAAACAACCTTCTCGGAGGTTGTCAAAAATGGTGCCACCGCGACAACCAAGAAACCGGCAAACGGAAAAGTATAGGAGGTCCTACATTAGGGGACTCCCTGAAAGTTCTTCTGTTCAATGCGAGGTCAATCAGGAACAAGTTTCCTGAGCTTCGTGGCATCGAAGCGACGGAAGAATCCGAAATGGTAGCCATAACAGAATCGTGGATAAAAACCTCAAACCGAGACTTTAAAGGCAAATTCACGGTTCCTGGCTAACAACTCTTCCACAAAGATAGGCCAGACAGAGAGGGTGGCGGTGTAATGTTGTATGTCAAGGATACAATCAAATCTACGAACTCCAACGTTATATCCGACCTCGAGCTACTAAGCGTTGAGGTAGAGATCGGTCCTGTTAGATACATGACCCTACTGCTTTACAAACCCCCTTCCCAACCCGTTGAGAAGGACAGGGAACTGTACCAGCTGCTAGTTGAGCTGGTTTAAGGCAGAGTGTGCATCGTTATGGGCGATTTCAACAGCCAAGTTGATTGGGAAACCAGAGCAGCCTGTAGCGAGAGCGCGCTACTCTTAGAGTTCGCCAACAACGAGTTCCTCACTCAATGGGTCAAAGAACCGACGAGAGGAGACAATATCCTCGACTTGGTCTTCACCTCTGAGGATGATATCGTTGAGGATGTCTCCGTAGGCGAAGAGCTCGGTGGCAGTGATCACCAGCTAGTTAGATTTAGCGTCAAGATCCCGAAGGTAAGGTCTGTTGCCAGTCATTCAAGGAAACTTGACTTGAGAAGAGCAGACTTTGCAAGTCTTCGTGCTAGATTGACTGACGTAAGGCAAGAAGTGTGCAATGGTGTGCATGGTTGCCAAGATTTGTAAATTTGCCGACGATACCAAGCTTGGTATAAACGTTGAAACGGATGGAAATACTACCCGCCTGCAGGAAGATCTTGGGAAGATTGGGGAGTGGTTGGACACGTGGAAAATGCCTTTTAACGTGGGGAAATGCAAAGTAATGCATATCGGCCACAGAAACCCCCAATCTCAGTATATCCTTAAGCGCAAGGCTCTTGAATCGAGTGACACTGAGAAGGACTTGGGTGTAACAATCACTAGTGACCTCAAGTTCTCGAAACTGCATTAAGGCCGAGAAAAAGGCCCAAAGGATGCTAGGCTATATAAAGCGCCAGTTTGGTTATTGGAACCAAGAGATTGTACTGTGCTTGTACAACTCACTTATCCGACTCCACCTGGAGTATCTTGTACAATTTTGGAGTCCTTTATTGCGAAAGGACATCGCGAGATTGGAACGTGTACAAGCCAGGGCTACCAAGCTGATTCCCTCTATCTGACATAAAAGTTATGAGGATAGACTAAAGGAATTAGATCTATTCTCGCTGGAAACCCGTAGACTGCATGGTCAGATCATCGAAGTTTTCAAAATGCTTCGAGGGTTCGAAAATGTTGACTACCGGGATATTTTCACACTGAGTGAGAACAGAACGCGCAAAAACGGCTTCAAACTTGAACTGAATCGTTACAACCACAATCTGTGTGGAAATTTTTTCACTTACAGTATCTGCGGTAAGTGGAACGCACTTCCAGTGGAAGTTGTCAACAGTGAATCTTTTGACCAGTTCAAGTCAAGACTAGACAAGGTCTTGAAAGGGGCCGTTTAGGGACGCAAAACAATTGAGCAGCCATGTGCCCGCTCGATTGCTAATCCAAAGGTGCCATCCTTGAATGGAACGTAAGGTCTCCTAGCGTACCTTCTTTCCTTGTTGTTACTCCTTGTTGTTGTCCCTAAACGGCCACTTTTCAAGACTTTTCTAGTCTTAACTTGAACTGGTCAACAGATTCACTGTTAACAACTTCCACTGGAAGTGCGTTCCACTTACCGCAGATACTGTAAGTGAAAAAAATTCCACACAGATTGCGGTTGTAACGCTTCAGTTCAAGTTTAAAGCCGTGATTGCGCGTTCTGTTCTCACTCAGTGTGAAAATATCCCGGTAGTCAACATTGTCGAACCCTCGAAGTATTTTGAAAACTTCGATGAGCTGACCACGCAGTCTACGGGTTTCCAGCGAGAACAGATCTAATTCCCTTACTCTATCCTCATAACTTTTATGTCGGATAGAGGGTATCAGTTTGGTTGCCCTAGCTTGTACGCGTTCCAACCTTGCGATGTCCTTTCGAAACGAAGGACTCCAAAATTGTACTGCATACTCCAGGTGCGGCCGAACGAGAGAGTTGTACAGACAAAGTACTATCTCCTTGTTACGGTATCCAAACTGGCGCTTCATGTAGCCTAACATCCTTTGGGCTTTCTTCTCTGCCTCGATGCACTGTTTCGAGAACTTGAGGTCGCAAGTAATAGTAACACCCAAGTCCTTCTTAGTGTCACTCGATTCAAGAGCAGTGCCTTTAAGGATGTACTGAGATTTGGGGTTTCGGTGGCCGATATGCATTACTTTGCATTTCCCCACGTTGAAAGGCATTTGCCACCATGTCCAACTACACCCCAATCCTTTGAAGGTCATCTTGGAGGCGGGCAGTGTTCCCCTCCTTTGCCACATTGATACCAAGCTTAGTGTCGTTGGCAAATTTTGAGATTTTGGCAACCATGTCTCTGTCCATGTCGTTGACATAGATAATAAACAGTAGTGGTCCCAGGACGGAACCTTGAGGGACACTGCTAGATACGGGCGTCAATTCAGAAGCCCGTCCATTCACCACTACTCGTTGCCGTCTGTCACTTAACCAGCTCTCTATCCAACCTGCTACGTTGCCGTCTATGCCCTGTGCACGCACTTTCCGGAGAAGGCGGAGGTGTGGTACCTTATCAAAGGCCTTTTGGAAGTCAAGGTACACAACATCCACCACTTTATCCCGATCATGCTCACTGAACACGAAGTGGAAGAATTCCACAAGGTTCGTCAGGCATGACCTTTCACTTCGTAAGCCGTGCTGGGAACTCTTCAGTAGCAGGTTTGACACTAAATAAGACGTTATCTTGTCCACTATCATGCTTTCCATGAGTTTAACGACTATCGAAGTCACAATGATGGGTCAGTAGTTTGACGGATGACTGGGGTCTCCTTTCTTGAAGATCGGAGTGACCCCCGCCTCACGCCAGTCTCTAGGAACGCATCCGGTCAGGATTGACATGTTAAAGATAGCGCACAGATGTCGTGATACCTTATCGCACACTTCCTTCAACATGTTGGATAGAAATCCGTCCAGTCCGGGGGACTTATTCGTCTTTAGGTCAGCGATCTTTTTCTTTATTTCTCCTTCGGTAAAGTCCAGTACCTCCAGCTTTTCCCCCCGAGTAGGAATCCGTCGACTGGGGAATGGGACCACACTCTTCAGTAAACACTGAAGAGAAGTAGTCTTTGAGGAGGTTAGCTTTTTCGCATCTAAATGCTTTAATGTCCCCTCCTCATTCCTCAAAGGGCCAGTCGTTCGACGGATTGGTTTACGGCTGTTTAGATATCCAAAGAACTCCTTGGGATTCTCTTCACAGAGTCTCGCCACTCGAAGTTCCTCAGACCGCTTAGCCGCCCTTATGCTGGACTTCACTCTCCTGGCTAGCCTCCGGTATTCGTCAAAGTCACCCGAGATCTTCGATTGCCGGTACACATTTCTCTTCTCCCTAAGGAGTTGCCCGATTTTTCGATTAAACCACGTTGGTTGAACAGAGGACCGACGGGGGCATTTCAAAGGGATGAAACGCGATTGAAGACTCATGAATGTGGTTTTGAAACTGTTCCAACAGCCTCGCACTCTTCTAGCCTCGCGTCAGTCAGTCCCGCGCGTAGACCTGCAAAGTCTGCTCTTCTCAAATCAAGTTTCCTCGATTTACTAGTTGCAGGCTCTTACTTGGGGACTTTTGACGACAAATCTAATTAGTCGGTGGTCACTGCCACCGAGCTCTTCGCCAACAGAGAGGTCCTCATCGATGTCATCCTCAGAGGTGAAAACCAAGTCGAGAATATTGTCTCCTCTCGTTGGCTCTCTCACCCTTTGAGTCAGGAACTCGTTGATCGTGAACTCCAAGAGTAGTGCGTTCCCGCCACAGGGTTCTCTGGTTTCCCAGTCACTTGTGTGTTGAAATCTCCCATGACGATACATACTCTGTCTTGACAAGTTCTCCTAGTAGCTGGTACAGATCTCTGTCCTTTTCAACGAGTTGGGCAGGAGCTCTATAAAGCACCAGGGTCCTGTATTTGGCAGGACCTATCTCTAAGTCAACACCTAATAGTTTATGGTCGGATACGCTGTTGTAATCCGTCGAGTTTAGAGTATCCTTGACATACAATATCACACCGCCACTCTCTCTGTCTGGCCTATCTTTCTGGAAGAGCTGGTAACCGAGAATCGTGAATTCACCTTCAAAATTTCGGCTTGAGGTTTTTATCCACGTCTCCGTTATGGCCACCTCTCAGGTTCCTCTGTTGCTACGAGGCCACGAAGCTCAAGAAACTTATTCCTGATTGACCTCGCGTTGAACAGAAGAACTTTAAGGGAGTCCCCCAGTGTAGGACTTCCTACGCTCTTCCGTTTCCCGGCTTCTTTTGTGTGGCAGTACCCCTCTTTGCCACATCGAAGAACGTCGTTCCAGGAGTAACGCGGGCATACTGTCTTATGTCCGCCTTCACTCTGAGTCGGACGCTCCTCTGTGTCCGCTCTACGACATCCTGGATCAAGTTACAGAGTACAACATTTCTCTTGAATGAAATGTGCACTCCGTCCCTTTGGTAAAGGTCGTTTCGACCGTAAAAGGTGCGGTAAGGGTCCAGAAAGAAGACCCCTTCCCCGTACAGAGGTCGCACAGGCGCTGGTTCAGGGTCACGTTCCTTGAGTGAGCTGTCCGGCTATGACCTCTTCTTGGGAGCATCCCTACAACGATCCGTTTGCTAGTTCTCAATCCGCAGTCGTCCACGGCTCCCATGACCGTGTTGAGAATTTTCTCGCTGGGGCCTACTTTGCCTCCTCGGAGGTAGAGGTCATTTCCACTCACCATCAGGGCAACGACTGAATTCTCGGAGATCTGAGATTTCTCAGCCTCTTCCCTGATGTGGTGGTTTCTCCGTCCTGGCTGGCAACATACATCCACACTAGTGAGAAGGCGGGCCGCTAGCAGGAACTGCAAACCTTGTGCTTGGGAATCGCCCACAAGGGTAACCCTCGGACATTTCCGTGCAGAGGTTTGAGGCTTTCCTTGCGGAAGCGAACTCTCGGTTCCCTCTCTCTTCTCCATCTTATTTTTCTTCCTTTTCTTATTTATCTTTTCTCCCCTATCTTTCTTTGTTATATAGTCTTCTGTTTTTATTTTTTCTTCCTCTGCTTCAACTTTCTCTTTTTCAGCTTCTACTTTATCTTCTGTTTCAACTTTCTCTTCTTCCTGTTTCTTTCCCTTCCTTTTCTTTTTCTTTGAGGGTTTATCCGTAGCATGCGGACCTAGCCCTGGGGTAATACTGCAGATGCAGTGTTTCCTAGAGGGCATGACGTTAGCTCTGCTATTCTGACCCCTCCCTGCGAATCAGTTTGGCGTGTTCTAATTCTAGGCTGTTTATTTTCTCCTCCAACTTCCTGGATCTTTCCTCAGGAAGCCCTGCATGTTTCTTTTAGCTCCTTGATTTAGCCGTTTAGAATACAGTCGGTTCAGGAACTGGCCGGGTGGCATTTTGAAAAACACCCCTCCGGAAAGTCCACGCACCACTTATCTATGTGGCATATTGCGCACGTGTATTTTAGAGCTCCTGGTCATTTCTTATAGTTAGGACTTAATATTGTTAACACCTAATATTCCTCAAATATATTTCCAATCTATTCTTAAATGTGTTAACGGTGGGACTTGACACAACCTCTTCTGACAACTGATTCCATACATTAACAATTTTATATCAGAAGTAGTTTCCACATACATCGAGTTTGAATTTTTTCGGAACGAGTTTTTTGCTGTTATTACGAGTAATGTTATTATTATATTACTCAAACCAGATGGAATAGTCCACATTTTCTATTCAATTCAAGATTTTATAAACTTCAATTAATTGACCTCGTATGCGTTTTGTTTCTAATTTGAAGAGGTTTAATTTTTCCAATCGAGTTTCATAATTGTATTTTCTTAATGAAGGTATCATTTTTGTAGCTTTAGCTTGTACTTTTTCTAATCTTTCAATATCTTTTCTGTAGGAGGGCGACCATACTTGTGCACAATATTTCAGTTGTGGTTTTACTAGGGCATTATACAGGTTTATTAGCACCGTTTGTTTTTATAACTGATCTGTCGCTTGATATAACCCAGTATCTTTAGTGCTTTCTTCTCTATTTCAACAGAGTGCTGAGTGAACTTGAGGTTATTTGATACACAAATCCCTAGGTCCTTTTGGTTTTCTGTTTCGACTAATGTTTTGTTAACGAGTTTATATTCAGCTTTTAGATTTTTGACACCAACATGCATTACTTTGTATTTTTCTATGTTCAGTGGAAGTTTCCATTTTTCAGACCAATCGGCTATAAGGTCAATGTCTTTTTGAAAGTCTGTTATATCTTGCTCAGTAATTATATTTTTAGCTAATTTGCATTTGTCAGCGAATTTCGAGATTTT